>FIZV01007929.1:0-19855 GCA_900050545.1 Trionymus perrisii | reverse complement strand
AAAAAATTTTAAAAAAATTTATTTCAAGTTTTTTTTTTTTTTTTTTTTTTTTTTTAAAAAAATGTTAGGAATGAGAAAATGTTTTCTAAGATTTCAAAGGGAAATTTTCTAGAAAAAAAAATCCTAAGAAAAATCGTAAAAAAATTGTGAGATTAGAAAAAAAATCAATTAATGCAAATCTTCTTCAAAAAAGAATAAAGAATTTTTTTTACCAGATTTTTTTGAGATTATTTCCAAGGAAATTTTAATAAAAAAATTATAATTTCTTGTCAAGAAATCTAAAAAAAATATTTTTCTAGAAAAAAAAACTCAAATTTTTTTTGAAAAAGAATTTTGGCAAAAAAAAACTTTGAAGCAATGATAACAGTAAAGTAATAAGACGTGAAAATGACGATTAAATTAGTCGTTGCCGAATATTTAATTACCATAAGCACTAAGCAGTGAGTACAGAAAATCTGGGGCAGTTTTTAAAATTTCCTAAAATAACCTATTAAAACCATCAAAATGTGTACATGCAGAAATTTGTTGTAAGAACCCATTATTTTATATTTTTCTATGATAATGGAGATTACATAATGCAAAAAAAAGTACCTAGTAGGTACCTACCTTAGATTTTGAGAAATTGATAATGTCTGTGCCATTTCGTCTGTGGTTTAATTGTATGTAGCACCCCCTCCCCCCCATTCCAGTTTGTAAATCTGTTGTCTTAACAGAGCAAGTTGTTATCTGGAAACTTCTTTTATTAAATACTAGTAAGTAGGCAGGTATTGGTATATTATATTTTTAAAACAGAAAATGTTGAATTAAGAACTCATTGAAAGGTTAAATTAAGCCCATTGAATTGTTTCAAAAGTTGTTCTTAATTTCCGGCTTGAAAATTAGCCAGTAGCAACAAGAAGGCGAAATTACTCTTCCTTCTTTTTTTCCAGGGACGGTTCGTAAAGCATTTCATTTTTACTCGAGCTTTCGATAAGAACTGAAGAAAGAAAATCGAGTAAGCTACACAGCTCCTAAATGTCAAAAAATACATCCAACCCAAGTTAAAAAAAAAAAGGATAGGGACAAGTAGGGAGTTAGTTTATAATAGAAATCATTTGAAAAAAATATTGTGCTAATTTTCAATTTTATTTCATTCTTTTGTAGAATTTCGTTTTTAGAGGTTCTTATTTCTGGTATTAGACACATCATTTTACAACTAGGTAATAGATTTAGTTGGTCTCTTATGTTGGTAGTACCTTAGTAGGTACATGTAGCTAGGTATAGGTAAATCTTTTTCATTTTGCTCTGAATTCTTTCTACTTGACCGGTGATGGAATTTTTTTGACAAAGAATCTGATTTTAAAATCATTATTGTTTTATTTTCATAAGTAGGTACTTTGTAACTACCTAGTACCTAGACCTATCTACTTACCTACCTACCTACGTAACCCTGTACGAACGATTGAAAACAATTTTGAAAAATTACTTATTAGGTACGCTATTCGCGGGTGTTTCTATGACGCGACAATTTAGATTATAATGAAAGAGCTGCGCTATAGCTAATTTATAAGGAAGACTAACGCGTTATTCGTCGAGTTACTGATTCACGTTTTATGAAGATAATAGGGGTAAATTTCAATGGTTCTAACAGATTCGTCGTCCTTGGTGTTGGTGTCTGGTGTGGTTCTTATTTTCTCAGTCTAAAGTTTATCATTTAGGTATTCATCTCCGAGCATAATGTTCGTCGTCTAAAACGTCATCTAGTTTAAAAGGTTTGTTTCGTAATTTTTGGCGGAATGTTGTGAGACACTGTTTAACATTGATTAGCAGCAGCTTTTCAAAGTTCAATTTTGGCGACTTGTTTTAAATTGCAGAATACGATGAATGTAAGTGGAAACTGAAGTGTCATTTAGCGTCAACTTTCGGTGTAATTTTGACTTTTGGTCGCGTATATAATGGCACTATAATAAGATTAATGTATTAAAGTCCGCTATACGTATAGTGTTTGAACCGACAACAGGAAATACTTTTCGAGCTGTCCGAACGACCAGTGATTATTGAAATTTTGTTAATAGCCGATTTGTGTTTTTCTTGTTGCCTCGTCTATACTCGATCGATATTACCGTTCATTTATTTTCGTTCGATTGTTGTCCATATATGTAGTACATAGCTACATAATGTGTGGGATTTCTGGCTACCCAAAATGCAAATTCGAAATTTCTATGAAAACGAAATAACTATAAAGCTGCGTGAACCTATCGTTGGGGTAGAAATACGCGAAGCGACGTGACGAAGCATCTGACACAATGGCTTATAGCCACAGTATGAACAAAGCCTTTTTTAGTTTATTTTTGAGGAAAAAAAATTGAAAAACAGGTCATCATTATAGGCCAAAGTTTTTCTGATTCAGGGTTCTGCATTCGCGAGGAAAGAAACAAAAAATTTGTCCGTATCATGTCATGTACAGGGTGTTCTGAGAATCGTCCCCAAAATTTTAACCACTGGTAGTACTCGAAGAGGCAAACAAATAGCATTATAATGATAATTTGCCTATTTCGTTTTTGAAGGCAAAGTGGTTCGCAAAAATTTCAAAATTTCGTCAAGAGAATCAACGAAACAAATCTAAAATTTTGAGAGGAACAAAAAGAGTCAAGTAAAAAATTTTTCTACCTTTGAAAACGAAGGTGCTACGAAGTTTCGAAAATTGGAATTTTTGAAATTTAAGGCTCCAGCGATCAAATTTTCAAAAAAGTTTTTTCTTATACTGAACCGTTTTTAACCGACTGCGACTTCAAAAAAAGGGAAGTTCTCATTTTTTTTTGTTTCCTTCAAAAGTCTGCACCGGAGAATTGGTAAATACCAATTTTCAAAGCTTTGTAGGCTCTTCAATTTTCGAAATAGGAGAAAGTCAGTATCTCGCTAGAGGCTCCAGATCGGCTGGAAATTGTAAAATTTGGATTTGGGAGGTCAATGTTAGGCCGGATGAATTTTTTCCTTCACTTAGCGGTGAACGACTAAGCGATTAGAAATTGTTTGAAAATTTGTTTGTTTTCAAAACTGGTCAAAAATCAACTTTTGTACTCACCGGCTGGAATTTCCTGGAGAAGTAGGTTATCGCTTAACGTACTGTAAAAAATAGTGGTTAACCAAATTTTTAGTTGCCCAATTTCATTTTTACCCCTTCTGGAGCGGTTTAAAATTACTGGAGAAAACTGATATCTCGCTGGAGGCTCCAGAATGACCGAAAATTGTGAAATTCGTATTCGTCGGGTCGATATTAGTTGGAAAATCAATTTTCAAGAATTTTGGTATGGAATGTCTCTTTTTCGAAAAATTCAAATTTTTGTTGGAAAAAAGTTAACGATCTGAATTTTCAAAAATTCGCTAAAAATCGAAAAATGAAATTGGGCAGCTGTAATTTTGGTTCTAGGGTTTTCGGACATGCTCTTTCCGAACAAAGTTTTGTTCGATTCCAAGCCGGCGAGTACAAAAGATTCCCTTTTTAGAATATCCTTTCAATACCATTAGTCCAGTCAAATTAGGCCATTTTTCTAAAAACAAAATGAGGGGGAATTCCCTCCCTCCCCATAAAGTTGCTTCTAAAGGTGTCAATATTAACATAAATGTAGTGTATAAAATCAACCAAAATCCAATTGAAGCTTCGCCCTCAAAAATCCACATTTTTGCCCCCTCAAATAATGGGTCCAAAATTATGAAATTTTTTGAAATCCTCACCCATGTTGGGAATAGTTGAGGGGGGACCCCCTCCCCCTTCTCCAATTCGGTACATCCCAGCAATACCTATTGTGTGAATGTTTTTTTCCTTCAATTTGTTTGGACAAAGATCATTTTTTGAACTAATTTCTCAGGTCTAAACATCTCAAATCTAAATGAAATAAAATACAAAGTACTTCGAATAAGTTTCTAAGTAGGAGATAGGTGATTAAATTTTGTTTTCCATAGATAAGCCAAGGTACTGGTAATACTGGAAATTTTATAATTTTTTTGATTTCAAAAAAATCTCATATTCTCATTTTTTACATACATACCTAATTAGTAATTATGATGACTCCAATAGATACGTTCGTGTTTTTCATTGAACTAAAATATACGTTTGGATACCGAAATCGTTTACCATTGACAAACCAATGTACGTACGCTGACTTGCTGAATGAAATTCACCATCCGTGTAATTATGAAGTAATGCACACCTATTCATAGGTACCCGAATAGTACATGTTCATTCGCTTAAAATTCACGAATAGAATTCCACTTTAGTAATTTAATTAAAATCGATCAATTTTTCCTGCATTTGGTAAATAACTTCATGAGCAGGTATCGATTGAAATGAATGCTTGTGTTATTGTAGCTTCTTTATTTTGATCGATTCGAATAATGTCTGCTTCACAAAGGATTTTTGCTCCTTGGAAGATATGTCACAAAAAGAAAAAAAAATCGCGTAAGTTCTACGGTTTAGGCAAATTGTCAAATCGTGTAATAAAATTTTTACTCAGTCAGCCAAGACGACAACGTAATATGGATGGCAACACTGCTCGCCAGCGAAATAGATGCATTCGAGATGAATTGTGTATCCCATTCATTCCTCAATTACATTTTGAAGCGAGAGGATATAGTTTCGAAAAAATTGGGCGCCAAGGGTCAACTATACAGTCGTCGCCTGTCATTGCGTCTTAGTAACTCGCTTCCCTTCGTATTTAAGGGTCGATCCCTTTTAAAAAGCTACTTCAGCGTACACCCTCGTTTTCGGTATCGCAGATAAAAGTTTACCGTTAGAAGTGTCTTGGGAGAAATTTAAAAAGAGTTTGGTAGTTGACTACTTAAGAAACGATTGAAGTTGAAATCTCTTTGAGAAATCAACGAATGCATTTTGTTTTTATTTCCGTTTTTGTGGGCTTGTTATCTATATATTTTTTTGTGTTTCATTTTTATCACTGGAATAAAATAAAAATAAATAAAATCAGCGCTGCATTGAGACGCGACGCGACGCGGTGTCTATCATCGCGAAAATGCATTCTGTTTCGAAAGAGTTTTGTATTTTACACCCGGTATACGCGCATGGAATAGGTACGTAAACTGTATGTTAAATGTTATCGATTTCCACAATCGAAAACATCTTTTTACTTTGACTTTTCTAAATTATCCTAGTTGTCACACTGCATGCTTGTGAAAGTCACCCCAATTGTAATTTACGATAATAGCGTGAATTATACAGAGGGAAAATTCGAAACTAAAAGCAATCTCTCTATTATTTATCATCAGTCGCGGAAGAATTACCCATAATAGCCTAATAATGTCGCGATTTATCGCTTATATTAATAAGATTAAACAAATTTTTATTTTCGTCGGCCCAGCATTGTGTATATAAAATTGGCAACCGTTCGTCCTTTCTTTTTAACGGTGCAAAAAAACCGCAATACGGTTATTTTTATCATTTCGTTATTTAATCGAATGACCCAAAGAATGTCACTTTTGAGAAGTCGTCGTTTTAAATCGGATGAGTGAATCCCCATCCGAGATCAAAGGGACTACAAGTAAATGAAATCCATGCAGAGTGTCACTGGAGTGGTAGACCTATACACTTCTTGAGATTTTATTAACAAAAAACTTTATTTAAGTGTACATTGTGCCTATCTCGATTTTGAAGGGGCCGTGATTAATAAAAAATTCAAAATCCTTCTAATGAGAATGCATTTATTTATTTATTTATTTATTTTTAATTTTATGGGTTTTTGTGAAAGTTTGTAATTTGATTCTACCCTTCTTGGAAATCTTCCCATTTTTCAAGATACGCACCCGAACCACTTCATTCGATTTTTGAGAATTTCTTTACGAAAATTACTCAACAAAATTGAAATCATATCATGATTGTTAGGTGCCATTATCCAATCGTCCTCATACGTATATACAATTGCGCCAAATTGCTCAAAACACAAGGCGAAAGTTATAAGTGTAAATTTTTTTTTGGTTGCTTGGCAGAAAACAACCGTTGTTAAAAAAAAAAAAAAAACTTTACACAAGAATTGTACCTTGTTAAATTAATTTAATTTTAAAATGTCAAGATACGTTCTTTTTTGTGGAATTTTTCACTGGAGGAAGCTTTGTTTTTTTCGATACAATTTCGTTAAAAAAAATTTTTATTCAAAAAAAAAAAAAAAAAAACGATACAAGTGACTTATTTTAGTGGAAAATTACAAAAAAATTTATAGGAACGTTCTGATAGAAAATTTAACTAGAAATAATTTTCATCTGAAGAATTTCTTTTCATAATAATAGTGTTCCTCGAGAAACTGAAAATAAATTCAAAATTGGTATTTTTTTCATCTATTTTTCAGATTTGTTTATAATTTTGCATTTTTTGAATGTATTAAAAAATATTCCATTCAAAAATTGTTCCAATTTAAATTGCTCACAAACAGATAGATAATAATCTTGCAATTTTTCTCTCAGATGCATAGTTGAGCAAGGAGAATTTTTCATCTCAATGGTTGCCTCATCCAAGTTTTCCCTGAGCATTTCTTCAGAAAATATTTTTTTCTACGAATGATTTTTCAAAGGATTTTCTCCCAGAATTTTTTTTCTTGTAGATGATTTTCAAAAAAATTACAAGATAACTTTTTAGTTTCAAAGTTGTTTTAAATTTTTTTCTCTGGTAGAAATAAATTAGGTACCTATCTCTCCGAAAAAAAAAATCGTTTAATTCTCCTCGAAAAAATTCAATGTGAAAAAAAATTGTATTTTTTCACTGAATAAAAATACTTACTACAAGTGATTTTGAATACCTCAAGTACATTATATACCTACAAGACGTCTTCAATACAATGCCAGTGACAGTAATTACGAATAAAAATTTACATTTCTTCGATTATTATCGATTTAAAATATTTATTTGCACGTGTCAAATTAGGATAGCAATCCTATAAAATTTGCAGATTCTACAGACGTTTCTATATAAAGTTACCTAGCTATGCTAAATCTGAGATAGATAATAAAATAACTTTGCTACGCTCGTCGACGCGAAATTTCAATTTAAACAGCGTTCATTTGTATTGTGAACGCGTTAAGCTGATAACTTAAACGACGAGTCGTTTAAAAAGGACAAAAAAAAGTTTGTCATTTCGTTTAAAAGTCATTTCTGATTTTAATTTTGTTCGATCTCGATCTCACGTAAAATCCTAATTTGAAAAATATCGAAGTGAGATGAAATTCCTACGGTATAATTCTGGTAGATTTTTATTGTATGTACGAAGCATTATTAATATTTACCTTTGGGTTAAGTAAGAAAACCGTGATATATGGCTGCAAAGGTACGTATTCTAGTTTAAAACGGATGCCCCCGTGCGGATGGTATTTCCGCGAAACGCGGATTTGCAGAAATAAATTGATTTGCGTTCTTCCCATTGCTCACCGAGAAAACGGAAAAAGCGTGACAGAGTTTTACAAATGCCGCCAAAAAGGGTGCCGATTTAATTTACCTTTCGATGAAAAATGATTGTCAGATAATTTAATATAGTAAATCAGGTGACAGGAATGTTCTACTTTTTCCCCCATTTCTCGTTAAAAATGTTGAAAACATAATACTTATGTGTGGAACCGACATCGGTGCTAGTTAAATTTATAGCATTAGCGACCCCTTAATAAAGTGTTTCATTTATCGAATTGCTAAAACAAAAAAAAAATAAATAGCAATAATGAAAAGAAAGGAAACGAAAAAGAAAATAGATATACTTACGTATCTGAAATGAAAAAAAAATAAGAGAAGAATCTCTCCATAGAAAAGTACTCGATATTTTCCTTAGAGAGTAAAAAAAAAATCGTCTGGCTTGTTTTCATATGTACTTTCAAAGGTTTGGAAATTCCTTAATAACTTTGTTTTTCTTGTCACCAACAGAACCATCGCATAGAGCAGATTAATGCCGTTTGGGAGCACGGTATAACTGTGTAATATACACCGAAGGGTCTGTGCGATGAAAAATATCGTGTATTTAGATAGTTTTGTATTGTGGATGTTGGTTTTCTGTAAGGTATCTGCATTGTTTAACTAATAGAGCGCAATTTGATAAATTGAAAAACTTGGACGTTTTCCCAGTTCAGACCCTTTTTCAGCGTGGTCAAAAACAATATTTCGGAAGTCTATATGTAGCTTCGCGTTATCTCTATGTTGTGTATTAAAAGCGGTTTATTTGGTATCTTATGAACATTTCAAGTTACATTGTATGCTTTCAACCTGTAAACATATTTCATCCAAGTACAACAGTACGATAGAAATGGTTCAAATTTACTTTTCTTTTTGTTAATATCGCAGAAAGAGATTTGATTTTCACATGCTGCAGGCAATTTATGGAGGTATCTATAATTCGATATCTTATTTTAAATGGCTCGAGATCATCGTTCGGGTTATATTGTCTTTGAATAGCCAATAAAATTACGCCATATTTTTTCGAGGGGTGATTACATAGCTCGGTACAGGGAATGGTGCACAGTACACACTACGGCGTCGTGCTTGCTGTGAAACAAATGACTCGATAAAGGCGTATTGCCTGCCATTGGAATTCGTAGGGGATATGGTTTTTGAATAAACAAAATCTTATAAAAATCGCATTTTAACGCTGACGTGACCTTTTGAATGAAAATATCGTACCTGTTATTGGGTATTTTTGGGAATTAAACGTTTGAAACTATTAACGCTAATTCATTTTATACACCGAAATTTTAAATACCATGTTTGGTTCATTCGAAATGAAAGATGCGAAATTTATCAAACCATATTATTATTATTTGTAACGTATGTTTCCTATTGAGACTTGGGAACTTTTGGTAATTTGAAATTTATACCAAAAATAGACTCATTTTTCTAACGAAATTTCCTCCGTTAAGTGCTTCAATTTTCGAGATGAGCAGTTTCGTGAAATTTTCCACTTGTCTTGAATTGTTACGCTGAGAGCCACGTTGAGAAATTGGTTCTTCGAAGAAATTTTCAAACCGCTGTCATTTTGAATTTAATTCAGACACGATATTCATTTGAAATTTCGATTACACTAGGTTTGGTAGAGTTATTAATTCTACATGGTTTCTTCAAGATTGCCTCAAAAACTTTGGGAAAAATTCGTTCAATTGATCACTTGCACATACTCTTGAAGATCAAGATTTTTTCTTCAAACAAACTAAGATTTTTTTTTAAAGTTTTTTTTTCTGCGTTTTCACTTTTCAATAATAATTTGTTTGCTTCAAAAAATTGCAATGTTTTTTGCTGGATCCAAAAAAAAACTACAACCACCATATCAACCCGCGGTTGATCACCCCTTGCGGGCCACCACAGGTGGGTGCAGTTTATTTTACTTTTTAATGAGTAGGTAATGAAGTTATTCTTCAAATACCAACATATCAACAAATTTCTCATTTAAAGAAGTAATTTATACTGGGATTTTTTTCATTTTGAAAAAAAAATTGAACTTTTTACTACGAAAACATATCTCAATTTTTTTATCTAGAAAGCAATGAGAATTTTTTCGTTCCAAAAATGAATCCTTTCTTAAAAAAATGAAAAAATAGACCGATTTTCAAAATCTTATTTTTTTTCGTTATAACCTATCAAATCTGTTATTGTCTCAATCTCCCAACCTTTATAATTTCAAGTAGTACCTTAAAGTACCCCAATTTAAAAAAAAAAAAAAAAAAGTAAATAGGCAAAGTAGATAGGCAACATTATTTGAACTAGCAGGACGGCACTTGCCCCCTCCCCCCTAATAGTGAAGAACAGATGGTGTGGTGGAGGGAGTTATAAGACGTTATTGGAATGAAACCTAAAGAGAGCAATACACAAGACAAATACCTAAAATCCCAATCAACATTCTCAGCGACTCATTTGCCAATTCCTATCGGTACAATTACCTACTTTAAATTTTCGAAAAAGTAAATCTCGAAAAACTTTTCCCATTGAAGAGAAATTTAGTGAAACCGCACAAATACCATCTACGAATGCTAAATCGTATTTACGTATGCTACTCGTATAAAAAAATCCAAAAAGCATAATGAGAAAGCCCTCGGGCCTCATTATTGCGCATCGTTCGCATCGATATACCACCAAGTACCTATAAAATAGTCAACAGACAGGAAAATTTTCCACCCGGCTGAACCCCCTCCCCTGCACTTTCACAGGATCCAAACTCGAATTCGAGCAGAAGCCAACGGAAGGGGCAACATTATAAAAGATGTAACTATATAATACTTATCGAGGATAAAATTAAAATGAAAAACGGAATCAACGATGTTATAAGTATATTAGCTATACGAAACGTATGAACATTTCGGCATTAAAAGAAGCAACGGAGATTTGACAAAGAGGAGAAAACGAGGAAGCAATAAAAGCCCCAAGAAAGGAAATAATTTACTAATAATTTTAAAAGCTGCTGTCTTTTCTACAAGCAAACGTGGATCTAACGGGTAATGGCTCGTGACAACCAAGACCCAAAAATCTATTGACCGCTGATATCATCCCTCCCGACAGAGAAGTAAGTTTCGCCCGCTAGACGCGACGCGACGTTTGGTTATAATATTGATTCGATAAATACTTATTGTGGAAAAACGTTCAACTTGGACCACATTTTTTCAAGGTATTGAACTAACTTTGGTGAAGAGAAAAGAGGACAATTTCTCTCCTGAAAAACGATTAGATAATTTTTTTGAGAATTTTTCTCATGATTTTAAAGGGTAATTTTTAGAAAAAAAAAAAGATTTTTAAAATAACTTGTAAAAATATTTTTAAAAAAATGGCTGCTAGAACAATTTAGAAATAAAATTCCCCAAAGGACTTTATTTTGTTTTAAGGATGTTCTTAAATTATTTTTGAAAATGTAGACATTTTTTTAAGAATGAGATTTTTCTAGGAAATTTTTTAAAAATAAAATTCCATTTTTTATATAGAAAATAAAAAAAAAATCGTAATTTTTCTTTCATAATTATTTTTTCAACCGAAGGCTCTGCTGTGGTAACGGTCTTACGCGACCCCCACCTTTTGATCATTGTGTATGGTCAAAAATCGAGAAATATTACGTTTTTACCCATATTTTTTTTGTGTTGATCAGCCTACAGTCCCAAATCAAACGACTCGAGGGACCAAAAGTTGGTATTTTGAGTTGACAGAAGTCACTGATGCTCCTTTCGGGGGATTTTCACCTTTGTAGCCAAATCTGGGAGACGTCTTTTTTGAGAAGATCTCTACGCGAGCCTCAATCCTCAAAATGATACAATTTTTTGAAATTTGCTCCAGCAATGAGCACTCACCTTCCCCCATTCATATGCAAATTTCAGCCTTTTAGGTCACCCCATTCCTTTTTAGACCCCAAAAGTGAAACTGAACCAATTTTTCACATTTAATGGTTTCAAGTTACTTTTTTGGTGTATTGACCGGCGTACTGCCCAAAACAAATGACGTAGGGGCTCAAAATTTGGTATGTAAAGTTGGTGCAGATCAGTGAGACCCCTTTGGGGGGTTTTAACCTTTGAGACCAAAATGTAGGGTGAGCCCATTTTTTTCGAGATCTCTATAGGGGGTCCAAAGTGACGAAATTAATTGAAATTTATACTGGTACTGGGAGCTCTCATTACCCTCAGCGTAATAAAATTGTGGAAGTTTGAGTTTCGAAAAAAAAGAAGGGAATTCAAAACTGGTACCTAAGTAATATTTTCGAATTAAAAAATTTCAAAATTTTTGAAACATGAAAAAACTTTCTCTTAAGTAGATATCTGTGGTGCAACTACTGGTCGAAATGAACACCGTGACCTGGGCTTGTAACGCAAATTTTACTACCTACTACGTACTAGTAAGGAATTTCATTTCCGAATTCGACGCGATGGAATATCACCGAACGTGAAATGAGGAAAACAACGTGGAATTTTCATTCGCTAATTTCGAGATTGTAATGTGAAAACATCAACCATAAATGATGAACCCTGAAGACCGAAGAATGACGACAAAACGAACAAATAAACTAAAAAAAAGAAACCGAGCGGCAGCTTGCGAAAAAAATGGCAATTCTGATGCGTGGGATGAGAGGAGAGACCCTGCCAACCTTAAATCTGTAGATATTTAATAGTCGCGATAGGCGTATAAATGCCGTATAATAGCTAAACACTTTCTCATTGGTTGAAACGTGATCGAGTCGAGTCGAGTTTATAGCACGGTATTAATTAAAACTACGAGTCGCACCGGAGTACCGGAGCTACATCGAGAATACTCCGCGGGCACAGATGACGCGGTGGTCGGCTTTATTTTCAGATTTTGAACTTTTATAATGCCGAGGGGCGCGATTGAAAACGATGTTCGCATTTTTATATCCGCGCGGATTTTAAAAATTATTTTACGAGCTATGATGTCGGCCAGATTTTTATTAGCAGAAATATTTTTTCACGTTACCCACTACAAAAAAGAGAGAACAAATTGATTTAGTTGTTTGAATTTAATTTGTCAAATACGAATACGTAGGTATTTTTTCTCTCATAGCCGATGTTCCCTTCTCGGTTCGAGTTGTACGAGTAGGTAATTGTAAAACTTATCTGGTAATTGAATTAATTTTGTGAGCTGCAACGCGGCAAAATTATTATTGCTTTGGCTGTAAGTATGGAAATTGCAATTCCGTCATAAAGATCGTGTACGAGTAGTCTTATAGATGACAAGTTATTACCAAGCAATAAAAAAGTTTCAACTTGGACGAACGTGGGAAGCACCGAATAGGGCAAGGCAGAACCGCCTCTCAAAATTTAATTGATGATGCTGCGTACGAAACAACAAACGTAAAATGAAATTATTACCAAGTTTTTCATTTTCGTATCACATCTATAGTTCAGGTGCATGTCCCCGCCCCCCTCCATCCGCACCGATTGAATTCGGGCGTATGTCATTCGTTTGTGGTTTGTGCTAGGTTTGTGCTGAAAACGCCATCGTTTGTGCTGCCCCCAATTTTCCTAGACTAAGAGAATTCACCCGTTTTAAGGCAACATTTTGAGGTGCCTCGATTTTGAGAGGAGGTGGTTAGAGCTAAAAAGATTGCAGCACAAACTAGCACAAACGAAGAGGATACGATTCCACTTATTACATTTTTAAAAGTTCTACCTTTGACCCCTTTTCCAAAAACCATGTCTACAGGCTCTACAGCCCCCCAAATGTTTTTTAAATATCTCTAGAAGGGGGAAGCACAAATGACGGGGTTTCCAGCACAATCCAGCACAAACATAGCACAAACAAATGACAGCGATTTTCGCTCGATTGGCGAAAGTGGGGGGCCCCGTGTCTACAGCCCCCAAATGTTTTTTAAATATCTCTGGAGGGGGCAGAACAAACGATGGGGTTTTCAGCACAAACCAGCACAAACCTAGCACAAACCAATGACATATGCCCAAACTCAATCGATAGCGGAGGGTCGGGCACATGCACCCCGGTAAACACACCGTATCCTATTCGCACGCTAATAGAACGCTTTACTCAAATTTATATGCTTGTGAATAGCTTGCGACAATGTCCGCTTTTTTAGCTGCGAAATTGCAATTGATTCGCCCGCGATTCGCTGGCTAAGCTAGTTGTGCGAAATTTGCGTGCTATTCGTCAGCGAATATGTATCTAAAATTTCGCATGATAATTTGTTGGCTATTTTATAGCGCGATTTGCATGCGAATAGCTCGCGAAGCGTTGAAAAACGGACATTTTCGCATGCTATTCGCAAGCTATTTCAGCACGCTAATCGCATGAGGTGTGTTTACCGGGACCTCTATAGTTCCGTTTTCAAAACCAGTGACGGCGTTCTGGTATTCATGGCGTCGTACAACCACGAGCAGAAATCTTTTTTTTATGGCCACGAAATTTTTCAACATCGAAAAACAAATCCACATAACTTAATAATACGCAAAAATGCTAAATTGTCAAATACAATCATAAATTACAGAATTATACATAAGGCTGTAAATATTTTTACGATCTATACGTGTACTATGTACTGCCTGCGTATGCTGGATTTCATCTGGCATTTTTTCCCTTTCCAAGCGTAGATATCGTAGTTAGAAATACAGGGTGCTCCGAAAATGAGTGTCCAAACTTACTATGTAAATTATTTTTTTTTCTGAAAATTATACGTGTGTTTTCAATTTTCGCAAATTATTTTTTTTTTAATTTGATATTTTTTATCATATCAAATTCTTACCTGTTATCTGTGTTTTCACGTGCCGTGTACTAAGACAATTTTAGTGATTTTTCTTTTCTGTGTAATTTCTCATTGATGATTTTTTTGAATTTTTCGACAATTTTTTTTTGATTTTTATTGAATTTTAAAATTTAATAATAACCTTCAATTGAAGGATATTTTTTCAAACATATTAATTAATTTTTTGCATTTCCATCTGACGAGCTTTCAAGAAAATTTTTTTGCTTTAAAAGTAATTTTACTATTGGTCACTTACTTACAACGATTTTTGAACATAAATTTTTAAAATCTTTTCCAATTTTTTCGAATTTCTGAAAAAAACATGAATATTTCTAAAACTAAATATTCAGTACCGTATCAATTTTATTTTTTTGATTTCTAAACAATCAACTTCTAAAAAATTCGCATTTTCACTTGATTCTTGAAAAAATGGATTGATTTCTTTTTTGAAAAGTGAATAAATTTTTTTGTTTTTTAATTTTTTTCAATCAAAGATTTTTGAAATTTCCATAATTTTTGAATATTCTAAAATTTAGAAATTTATTTGTTTTTTCTAAATTTTCCTCAATTTTTTTCAATTTTTTGATGCACAACCTACTCATGATTTAAAAAATTTATATCATTTGACCTTCGAAAAAAACGACTTTGTAATATGTTTTCTATTCGAGTCCTTGTATTTAAAATACTTATGGACCCGTTGACCTCGTTTCTAATTTTAAAATTCAATCAACGTATGTAACAAAACTCCCTTTCTCGACTTCTCTATAACCACATCAACCTCGTATTCAAATAAGCGTATAATAAAGACCCACTCGATCCCATCTGCACATAAATAAAAAAATACGCCAAACGTCATTTTTAAAATTCGATCCTAAACAGTATTAAAATAACGACTAAAGAAGTCAATTCCAATTTAAAAAATTAACTTAGCTTCCGACTCTGATTCCACCGCCAAATCGAATAAAAAAAACATTATCTTCAATTCTATACTACCTCTTCAACAATACAGTCGTTTATTTATTTTCTTTTTTTTATGCGGAACCCTGTCCTTCTCCTTTCGTTTCATACCACGATACGCACGATACATATAAAGTTGGCTTAGCTTACATATAAACGAAGGTATATATGATCTTGTTTTTACAAAAAGTGCTTAAAATTCGTAGTAATCGAAATTTATATTCCGATTGTTATACGTGGAGTAAGTACTTACACATAAAGAAGGAAAGAGAATGAGGTTTGAGTAAGAAAAAAACCTTCATCTTTACAACCATCTGCCGAGCAATATCGCGCGGATACACGCGTGTGTAAAACCGTAAATACGAATGGTTTTCTTATATGAAACGTATACGAATAAGGAGTGATTCTGCAGGAAAACTCGTTATTTTTATGAAAACGAAACCATCGTATCGGGATCTCCTTCTCTAACTCCGTCCAAATACCATTTGTTTTTACGATTATGTAGCGAAATAAAGCTTTAGCCGAAATAATATCGAACTTTAATTGGTTGTAAGTTGTTCGTTTTATATTGAACGAAAGCTCGCTCGTAATATGAGCACGTATCAAGTCGTGAAATTATCCATGACGTGTGTGTTTTCTAAAATAAATTTCGCCGTTTCTGAGAAAAAAATTGCACCGGTTTAAATTAAATGAGACCGACACAATTTGCACACCAACCTTTGTTTCATTAATTATCGCACGATCGACCCCAATATACTTACACCTAACCTGGGTACTACATTTATAAAACAAATCAATCAAAGCGCAGAGTCGGGTAGCAAAAGCGAGATGGAATTTCTCTCGAGGGCGTTTCAAAACATTCAAAAAGTTCTAATTCGCCTTTGACGTGAAAATAAAATTTCCATCAGCCTCGAGCCTTTCGCTAGTTTGTTCATTTCGTTTTTTACAAAAAAAAAAGAAAGAATTCAAATGCGTATTTTTTTTTAAACAGGAAATAATTCACGAAAAGAATAATCGACCCGACCCACCTGGTTGAAAGGGATAGCCAAAGATAAGAGAATGTATATAGAAAAGGAAGCAAGATGATAAGTTGGGTCTTTTTTTTGATACCATTTCGATTTTTTAAAAGCCACAATGTACTCGTATTTCGATGGATAAATTTATGTGTATACTATTTTTTACCACGTGAATGAAAATAAAGAGCTTCCCTCTCTCGCTCTTTCCCTTTTCAATCTTTTTTTTTTTTCATTCACCTCAACTTATACAAATATATTATTTTGGTACCTTAAATTAGATCGCATATGTATACGGTTTGGTTGACAGCCGAATAGAGTTTCCAGTCGATAGGGTTTCTTTTCAACATATGTGAATAATACCTGATAATAATAAATGAAGTACTTACAATAAAAAACTAAATCGAGCGTATTCCTCTTCTCGAACTGCACGTTTTAGCGCGGACTGTAATTTTTCATTCTGTAAAAATAACAAAAAAACACAATCGTGAGAATTGGAAATTCGGAGAATAAAATTAAAAGCCAGTAAACAGGAAAACGAGGTTTGATGAATGGAAAAAGCCGCGTAAGTGGAAAGTTGGAATTTTTCAAGATCAATTTTCCTTCTAGAGAGGTGATGAAAACACGATCAATCATATTTTTAAATTTGGGAAATTCATTAAATACTTATATCGAAGTATCAACACTGACGAAGCAGTATAGTTTAACAAAACTCACCGTGAAATATAATTTTAGGACAATGGCCTTTTGTTAATTCAAATTCCACTCTCGGTAGCATTATTTCCGAAAAAAAAAACTCATTTTTCAAAAATATTGTTGAAAAACAAATATATTTTTTTTTCACATTTCATTAAAAAAATATTTTTCTATTTTTCCAATAGGTATTTTAAAATATGAATTTTTTTCAAAGTTTTCCGAAAAAACTTTAAAAATGAATTTTATTTTTAGTGAGTAGGTAGGTATTTTTTTCTTGAAATAATTTCTTGTTTTCAACATCAAATTGTCAAAATGAATAAAATTTAATTAAAATTTTTTCAAACATATTTTTTTAAAATGTAAATTTTTTGTAATATTACCTACTAGTTAGTACGTTTGAAATATTTGAAAATAAAAAAGAAGGAAAAAAAGAGAGAAAAACGCGTAGTAGTCAAAAAGACTTCAAATGTCAAAACCATCAAAAGGCGCATCTTTGACCTCTACCAAAAATACATTTCAAATTTCAACCTCTCTGGCAATTTGGTTCGGACTTTAGGCTGATCAACGCACAAAAAAAGCGGGAAAAAAAGTAAAATTCTTTGATTTTTGACTCTGTATCTGTAAGGGTCAAAAAGAGGTCAAAAGTCAAAACCCCCAAAAAGCACTTTCATAATTGAATTCAATTTTTTTTTTTCAATTCTGAAATTTTAAGTTATTTCAAAAATAGGTATGTAATTTTAAAATTTCGTTTCAACAAAAAATTTAATTCAAAATTTTGTTTCCAACTTTACCTTACTATAAAATTAAGTTTTCACAAAATTTTTGGGGGCTTTATTGAATTATTTAAAATTTTGCTCAAAAACAGTCATTTAAGCTAAATTTAAAGTTTCATTTTTCTTTTTTTACTCTGGAATTTTTTCCATCAATTTCTATCAAATCTCTTAACAAGTTTGAACTCGCGTATAACTGCGACAAGGCGTTAGAAACTCTCCATAATTGATTCGTTCCCAATCGTAAATCAATAAAATTATGCAACCATTCGCTCATTCCTGTAATTTCTATTGCATTGTGTCAAAATTGATCGTTCAAATTGAAAACCACGCTAATATTTGTACATCCGCGCCAATGGTGCAGTCTTTTAAAAATCAACAGCGCACCTGGTACAATGCAAAAGTCAAAAACAACTGCGAAACTTGAACGAAAAGCTTCGCAGTACCTACGTTAAATTCATCGGAACTCTTTTCGATAATCGTAATCGTACGTACAAGTTCACGAAGCTCGTACCGGATTAAGCGTGATAGTTTGAAAGAAATAACTTGGAAATAAGATTAGAGAGAAAAAAAAGGTGAATATAGTTTATAGTGCGAACATCAATTTCAGTTGGGTATTTTATACGTTCTTAAAAAGAAGACTCGATATATGCGTTTTTTTTTTTTTTTTTCGTTGTATGGTGGAATTTCATTGGCGGTTTATATTTGATAAATTGCCTTACGGCGCTATCTTTACCATATACCGATCCGAAGGTATATAGCTATAGGTACCATTTTCATAAATAAGTACCACACTGCTCTAGCTCAAGCTGGTAATTTATTATAGGCGAAAATTGAATCAAATTGATCTCCGGTTAAGTACGGCAAGGCGCGCGTACAAAAAAGGGAAAGTAAAAAACCTCGTATATAACAACATACTTTCTAATGGAGTAGACTGGCAACAGTCGAACGTGAAGTTTCAATATTACGTAGTACGTACCTATCCCATCAGATTTTCACATGATACGCGAGCTTTACTCGTACCTGTACCTATGCAGAAAAGTCAGCTTCATCTCCGGGTTGCGTGGATTTTTCATTTTATCCACTTTACGCGTGGTAACTTTTTGACCAGGATTTTTTACAAATTCGCCTATTTGACATTTCCGTGGCGAGTCAAGCGCAGTCAAAAGATTAAGCATGTGACATGACGTATAGGAAAATTTTGACAATAATTGAAACGGATGCGAATCAAGCTGTGGTGTATGGATTTCAAAAGTGTTCAGCTCATGTGAGAAGTGAAGCGGAATATGTATTCCTTTGAGAGATGGAATGTTGCCGCGTGGTACGTCCCATTTTTAATGCATGTCACGTCAGTAAAATTTCCTACAAGTGTAAGGCAGGTAAATATATACAAAGCGTATTTTCGAATAATTAAGTAGTAATTTGTTTTTCGGCATGATGTAATTACCAACGAGTTGCTCGTGCTAGTGCTTTCCTAAGATTATGCTGAAATGTACCAGCTACGAATTAAAATCTTCAATTTTCCATCTCTGAGAAGAAAGATAAAAGCAACTCTTTTTACCAAATCTCTCTTCAAGGAACTTGAAGAAATCACGAATTCCCGAATCAAAAAAAGGAATAAAAATTTGAAAAAAATTGACAACTTTATCCTCAATTTCATGATAACTAAGTATAACTCAAATTTATGATAACCACAACCCAAATTTGTGATAACCATATCTGGAATTTTGTGATGACTTCAACCTAAAATTATGATAACTGTAACCAACCTTGCGATGACCTTATATTGAATTTCATGATAACTCTAACCCGCATTTGTGGAAACTTTTTCCCAAGTTTATGATAACCCTACCTCAAATTCATGATAAGCTTGAAACAAAATTGTGATAATATTATTCCAAATTCCATGATAAACTTGACCCAAATTTATGGTACCTACCCCAATCAATAAATTTTGCTGAAACGTTTGTGGGCAGTCGCGTATTTTGAGACATGTGCTGATAAATGTGTGTTTTTAGCCGAAATTTCATTCCGCGATGTCAGATCTTTTATATATATATAGCCTTAATTACTGTACTTGTGGCACCAAATTATATAATTAATTAACGTTCAGGCACCAAAATTTACGTTGTGGCACCACGAAATGGTGCCACAACGTTTTTGACCTAAAAACATGTGGGCTGGTGTCAGAACGTCACCAGGAGTCCATAGGCAAATTTTTGTACTGGTG
>FIZV01007897.1:0-14733 GCA_900050545.1 Trionymus perrisii | reverse complement strand
CTTATTAAATTATATCAGAATATTTTCTTACTGAAAGCTTCAAAAATTTTGTTGGACATTTTTTTTCTTGGTACACAAATTTTTAGTTTTCCCACAAGAGTTTTCATTCGAGTCAGGGTAGAGGACGGGTTCAAATTCTTTTTTGGATAATTTTTTGAGGGAATTGTATCTTCCGACCTGAAAATGTTTCATATTGATATATTAACTGAAATAAAATAGCATACAAATGGAAATTAAATTCATTAAAATAGAAAAAGAGGGAAAATGTCCCAAATAAAGCAAAACGAGCTTTTCCTATTTTTATGTGTTATATGAAGGTCTAATAATATATTTTGAACAAGGTGAGATTGCGAGCATAATTATGTAGGCTTTATGCCAAACTTGAATAACAAGTAAATGCATGTACCTATTAAATTCGTTGAACAGTTCATTTTATTCGTTTGTCGCTTACTAAAATTACGATAGTAATTCGAATTTCTTAACGGTTGCAAAATTTTTTAAGATCAATTTTTTAACATTTGTTGTGAGTATTTTTCCTTTACATTTTCTCCTGAATGAGTTTGTTTAGAGTTCTTTTTTTTCTATAAGATTAGTGCGGCGAATTCAAATTTCATTTTATTTATAAATTTTGGCACAAAAAGTTTGCTTGCACCCATAAATGATAATTTACGAGTATAATAAAATTATATTATATACAACTAAATGCTCAAAATAATTTCTGCTCATTTGTTACCGGTATTTCTTTTCTAAAAGTAAGTTTACCTATATGAGTTTCTGCTGACTAACAATTGATCCAAAATTTTAAATTTATTCATGACGTGATGATTTTAAAAATTTTAAAAATTAAAAAATAGCTAAACTTTGTTTTTTCAAAAAGAATCCATTATATTTTTGTTCGCAAAAAATTACGCAAGCCGCTACATAGGTTGCTGAATAAGTGCAGAAACTTAAGTTTTGCAAAACTTTGAGCATGTCCTGTGGCCATAAAATCAATTAATTTTTTTTCGGTTTTTGTTTCAAGGATCAAAGTATCGATTAATCTTGGATTAAATAGTTAATCATATTTTCAACCCAGGCACACAACAAAGTTCAAAATTCTTACCCTGCAATAGAGACATTGCATTCTAAAGAAAATTAGCCAAGTACCTGACCTACCTACGTAACAATCGTAATTATCTTTGATATTTGTTCTTGAAAATTTATTAAATTTTAGTTGTAGTGCTTTTTAAAAATATATTTTATTTCCCAAAATTATTTTTAATTATTCATGTTTAACGATGTGACGTCTCGATTTTACAAACTGTAAATTAGAAAGTGCATGAAATACTACTGCGTATAACTTATCTCTTTGCATGCCACTTGTTGCCCCTTTACATTTGTATAATTATGAAAAATAATTTTTCAGGCATCTTTGGAAGTGAAACACGCGGCTAGTGGTCTTTCAAAAATGTCCACAACTTCAAGCGCATGTTCTTCAATAACTATTTTGCACTTCAATGATGTATATAATGTAGAACCAAGAGAAGCAGATCCCGTTGGAGGAGCCACTAGATTTTCTCATGCTATCAAATCTTTCTCCTCATTGAAGCCCTTGGTTTTATTCAGTGGAGATATTTTTTCTCCAAGTTTACGTGAGTTTTTAAATAATTAAACTTTGTGATTTGAAATTATGAAGTTTCTTAAACTTTAATGCATGTAATATTTGTCAGTTAGCACGTTTACTAAAGGCGAACAAATGTCACAAATTCTTAATGAAGTAGGCACTCACTGTGCTGTTTACGGAAATCATGATTTTGGTTGGTACAAAAGATTTTGAAATGTCAAATTATTGAACTAGTTGTTGAAATAATTTATTTATTGATGTTTCTCTAGATTTTGGCTTGGAAACATTGGCAGAAAGAGTAAGTGAAACAAATTTTCCGTGGCTCATGTCTAATGTCATTGACAATGAAACTGGACGACCGTTAGGTGACGGTAAAATAACGCATGTAACTGAATGGAATGGAAAGCGTATAGGAATGGTAATTTGATAGTTTATTTATTAGAAAAAGCATGTTGCAATAATTACCTAGGTATATCTTTTTTGAATTAAATATTTTTGTTTTCTTTCATGACATATGAAGATAGGATTAGTGGAAGAAGAATGGATTGATACTTTGGCCACGATCAATGCGGATGAATTGACTTTCATGGATTTTGTTGATGTGGGGCAAAAATTGAGCTCGCAACTTAAAGAAGAGGTATAAGTTTCGTTGAATTACGATTAGTCACTCGTTACAGTTGATTTAATTTCGTTTTTGTCATTGTACGTGAAGGGATGTGATTACGTAATAGCTTTAACTCATATGCGTACCAGAAACGATAAAAAATTGGCCGAAAATACTACAGACATTGATCTCATACTAGGAGGGCATGATCACGTGTACGATGTTATTAAGGTAACAAATTTCTCAGATTTTTTTAACTGTTATTTAAAATAGTCAGTTCATCGGTCCTGGTTAATGGCTCCATTTATGCTCTTACAGATAAATGATAAATTAATTATCAAAAGTGGGACCGATTTCCGTCAATTTTCTAAAATTACCATTGATTTTCAAAACTCTTGTTCTGTAAATGTAGAAGAAATCAGCGTGCTGAAATCAACTCCTGAAGATCCTGCTGTGGTACAGCTCCTAGATAAATATAATGGTATGTATATTTCCATTACTAATTTGCTTCATTTTTGTTGAATTTATAAAGTACATGTCAGATCATTCTTGTCTTTGTGAAAAATAATATTATAACATCTCTGCAGGTACTATCATGTACAAGATGAACGAAGTGCTGGGTGTATTTCATGTTGATCTTGAGGGCCGTTTTTCCAAAATACGTACTGAAGAAACAAATTTAGGCAATTGGATGTGTGATATATTACTAGCAGCAACTGGCGCGGATCTTGTTATTTTGAATTCTGGAACGTTCCGTTCGGATCAGGTTCATCCTGCTGGTGAATTCACATTAGGAGATTTAATGCGTATTTTACCTAAAGCTGAAGCTACTGTTGAATTAAACGTGACTGGTGAAGTATTTATTTTGCAAATCTTGATTTGTATTCTTAAATTTCAGTAAATAATTTTTGTGAAATCTTATGTAGGTGAAATAATTTGGAAAGCACTAGAAAATTCAGTTTCCAAGTATCCAGAACTGGAAGGTAGATTTCCTCAGGTCGCAGGAGTGAGGTTCGCATTCGATCCAAATGCACCTCCTGGCCAACGAGTAGATCCTCTTCTGGTGCGTGTAGGTGACGAATATTTAGTTATGGATCAGAATTACAAATTGGCAACGAAAAATTATTTACACAGCGGCTGTGACGGTTACACAATGCTTCAGCATTGCGATGAATTGGTATTTATCTTTTGATCATCAGCCGAATTTATTTTTTTAACGATGTTGGCATTGAAAAGACGTGCACTTATGTAATGGAATTTTAAAATTAAATTTTAGATTAGTCAAGAAATTTGTCCAGAGTTGTGTTTATCGGTTCAAAATCATTTTTCTGCCATAAGAATGCGTCAAGGTAAATCGAAAAGACTTTCAAAACATAGGCAAAGCTTAGTTACGTTATCCAGAAGGTATGTATAAAGATAAAAGAGGTAATCAGATCATGGTAGGTTTACTTACTCAACTTTCTATTGTTTGTTCTATTTTTAGACACAGTTTGGTAAAACAGTTAGAAGGAAGCGAATTAGATGGACCATCTCCTTTACGACGTATTCCGAATTCTCCTTTAGAACACCACAATCAACATCATCATCATCATCATGGTCAAGTACCCCTACCTAGGGTGAATCGACGTGCTAGTTTAGATGATCTAGAACAAGATTCTTGTCTTCTAGCTCCATCTATTGAAAATAGGATTATTAAATTAACTCCAGAGGTTAATTTACTTTATGTTAATTCTGGACATGAAGATGACGAACAGAAAAATAATATGGTTTCTTTCACTTGTTTCATGTTTTCAGATAAAGAAAGACTTATATCTCGAAAGAGAAAGAATATTAGCGGACAGCAGTGTCATTCCTGAAGTTGAAGAGAGTGAAATACCGTCTTCTCCCAGTTCAGATGAATTGGATAAATAATATTGTACATTTGTCTTTATGATACAAACAAGAAAAAAGCAACAAAAATTCACTCGAGTTACCTCGACTTTTTTTTTCTTGTCACGCGCTACTTTTCAAGTTTTATTTTTATGCATAATTTATACTCGATTGCTATGTGTGTTTATTATGTTTTTACCGCATTATTGTTATGGTTATTTATTCGATAGTTGAATTGTATTGTTGATCAAAAGAAAAAAAAAGCGGAAAAAAAAGAAAAATGTGAAGCTTGTTTGAACTCAACTTTTATTATTTCAGTACGTTTTTCTCCGCACAAAAGATATGTAGCAAAAATTGTAATTTTTTATTGAAGAAAATCATCAAAAATTGGTAAGATAAACATGAATGAGTAATACAAACGAAATTAAAATAAGAATTTGATAATACTAACTAATCATAAATCCGTTTTCTGTCCCAGTGATAATGGAATAGCTTTTAATTCAGTTCTCATACATAGGAATTCACCACAAATGCACATCACAGCTAAACAAACTATATTTAAACACCACCATGAAAATCCAACAGGGAACTGCCCATTATAAAACCAAGAAAATGATAAATGTAAAAGTTGAACGGTACAAGAGAAATCAAGGCACAGTTTTGTTCTTTGAACTACAAACCACAAAGCGCCAGCTCTGAAATTGAAGTAATAGTTGATAAATAATAATTAAGGTGAAATATTGAAATGAAAGGAATAATCTTACCCGGTACACGCATTAAATATGAACGCTGCGATTATTAGTTTTCCTGGAACATCTCGAACATGAATTTCCTATGGAATTAAATGAGAAATATAAGTAGTTCTATGATTTTGGAACGTAAAAAATTCACATAAAAACATGTGTTTTTCTTTATGAAATTATTTCTTCAGAAATGATGGCGTTACCTGATACCGAAATATGTGATCCAACGATCTAGAGGTACCCACAACAAAACAAATAACCGAGATCCAAATTCCGAGCGTTAAATAGTAAATGGCCTGTAGTGCGATGATTTGCGATATTATTAAGAGAGGATCCCAAATGGTATTTCTAAAATATCCATCCGATTTTGAACTACTAATCAAACTGGTGTACTTGAACTGATTCTGAAATTAAAACATCATATATACTTCATCATTTTTATTTGTAATCTCCTCATGACCAACGAAACAAAGGTAACTAGTAAAATGTCTTCTTACCGTGAATGGTATCAACCAACTGTAAATTTTACTCATGATGAATATTTTTTTCATTAAATATAATGAACAGGTTTACAAAAATTACAAAATAAAGGGTTAATTTAAAAAGAAGAAAGATGAATCTACCAAAATAAATGAAATACACTTCAACGATTTCTTTATCAATGTTATCAGTTCCCAGCGTTACCCAGCGTCGTTTCGTGGGTGTTTCACTGTTTCGTCATCATGCCACCCCCTGACCGCACGACCCAACACTACAAAAACACTTACGTCATCAATCACCTGACTACGGTGCATGCTTGCTCTTGCTTACCCACGCTTAGGTACAAGAATCAAGAATCTGAAGAATCAACTAATCAAGATCACACAAAATCATTTTGATGTTTCGTCGTTTCTTTCTTCAAGGTATTCTACTCACATCTTCAATCGTTATCCAGAAAAATAAATCTACACATTTTGAACCTTATACTTCCAATATGAAAAAAAAATGTGTTAACACTGCACAGAAAATACGTTCCGTTTATTACGAGTTGAACAAACATGCTTTTTCAAAAAAACATATCATCAATTTTTAAAAATTTCGAATAACCGACAAACGTTTTCTGAAATTTTCGACCGTATCGCGTTATTTTTGTTTTAAAAAGAAATTATAAATCAAGAATCCTCTCGAAAAACGAAAAAGGATGTTATCTTCATTTAGGTAAATAATTTCGTCAGTAACGTGGTTTCTCTCGCCCAGAAGTTCTGCAGTGGGTGCGATCATCAATCAGTAAATCAAATACTATTTTTTTTTTTTATTCGGCCCTCTGAAAAAATAAACAATTCATACACATAAAATACAGGCCTTTTGTCTGTTGTCGTGCTTGGATAAAAAACTTACAAGTAGCGCAACTGTTTAACGGATTTTCGGCTGACATCAGTAAATTTGTCTCCAAAAGCTGATTTATTTGCCTTCAATTGACCTGAAATTCATCAGACAGAAAGATTAATTATCTATAAATAACATCTGCCTTACAAGCAATATAATAAATAATACTCACTATGATCGATATTGAATTTGAAATTATCGTCCATGGCTCTTATTTTTTTAGGCTTTAGTTTTCGTTTCGCCATTCTTGATTGGAATGATGCTATGTTTTGCATTTTCTTTTGAATTTTTTTTTCTTCTTCCGATCCTTGATTTTTCAAATTTTTCTTCTTTTTCACTAAAGTTTTTGCACCCGTCAGTTTTGCTTCGAAAATTTCCTTGGCTTTTTGTTTCTCTAATTTTCTTTGGTGTTGTGTTTGAAACCACGATCTGCCTTTTTTCGCACCATCTTTACTGCCGCTACTACCCAGCATTTTTTTACCTCGTTCGATATCTCTTTCTGCATTATTCAGCATTTTTTCTTCCTTTTCTTCATCAAGTATATTTTGCATTTCGGATTCAATTGCAGCTATTTTATCCTTATACTTTGCGATTATTTCTGGAGGTATAGTACGATTTTTTACTGGAGTTTTAGCATTTTTAATTATTTGTTTTATCATTTTTCTATCCATTTCAGTAGCAATGGATACGGATACACCGGCTCGTCCGGCACGAGCTGTTCGTCCCACTCGATGTATGTAATGCTCTAATGTTGGTGGCATTATATAATTTATAACCGTCTTAACTCCTCTGATATCCAGACCACGAGCAGCGACGTCGGTAGCAATTAAAACATCCACTTCTTCATTTTTGAATTTTTTCAAAGCTTCCAAACGCTGCGGCTGAGACAGATTACCGTGCAATTCGCAAACCTGCAGAACGAAAAATACGATTAACATTGGAAATTTTTTAAATTATCGATTTGCGAAGTAGTATTACCTTTACACCTAGAAGACCTAAAAGGATTAAAATTCGATGAGCATCTTTTTTCGTTCGAACAAATACCATACAGTGATCTCGAAAGGTTCGGCAAATTAAGGCAGCTAAAATGACATTTCTCTCTGATTCTTTTCCTTCCCGCAACCTTCAAAAATTCAACAAGCACATAATGTAGACAAGTAATTAAAATTAATTTTTCTATGAAATATTTTAAATGGTCAAATATTCAACCTGACGAACTCCTGCCTCAAATTAAATGCTACATTCTGGTTGTTGTCGACAAAAATTTTAACTGGACGAGATAAGCACAACGATGCGAGGTCGTTTACTGCATCAGTCATGGTGGCCGAAAACAACAACGTCTGCCTTGTGCGAGAACACATTTTCACAATCTGTTTCATTTGATCAGCAAAATTTTCATCCAACATTCTAAACAAAACCAAAAAAAAAACATAAATCAAAAATCCATTACATAAAAAACGATCGAAGTAGAATAACAAAAAACGCACCTATCTGCTTCATCCAACACTAAAATTTCGAGATCTTCCAAAGAAAACGATTGTGTATTCTGTAAATGATCAATTAAACGACCTGGGGTTGCAATAACTACATCAGGGTTTTTTCTCAGTACTGATTCCTAAAACATGGAAATTTGGACGTTATAATTGTATAGAAACCAATATTCAAATAGTTGTACCTATTGATCTCTTACTTGAACTTTTAATTCGAGGCCACCAACAGAAAGACCGACTTCAATATGTGTAAACTGAGCTAATTGCTTGGTAACTTGATAAACTTGAACTCCCAATTCTCGAGTTGGAACTAAAACTAACACCCTGGAGCAGATAAAAATAATGTTATCGGCGAGATTTTTTTCCCCTTATTACCTCCATGTGTCAGTTTTTACCTCGTAACTGGAGAATATCCCTTAGGTTTGTACAAAAGTCTTTCCAAAATAGGAAGCATATACGCAGCTGTTTTACCGGTTCCGGTGGCAGCACATCCACATATATCGCGACCGAGCAACGCAACAGGAATAGCCGCAGCTTGGATGGGAGTGGGATGAACATAGTTTAAAGCGCCGATAGCCTGTACCATTGATTCAGAGGTAACTCATAACAAGGTATTAACGATAACAATTCAATAAAGTATACATTCAAAATTTCTCAATTACCTTCATCAAAGGACGAGACAAATTCATTTGGTAAAAAGAGCTGTTTTCGTCAAATGGTGGAGCATCGTCGAAAAATTCATCGGCGTCTTCAACTGTACATGTTTCCTCCGTTGTATTTTCAATTTTTTTGTTTTTATTCTTTTTACCAACGCGTCTTTCTCTTTCTTTCAATTTGTCTACAGAATGCAGATTCGACAATTAGACGATGAATCCATCGAATTTCGTCAAGGTTATTCATCATATTTGTGTAATATTTCACCTTTTTTCATTTCACTGTCAGATAGCTCATCATCAACTTCATTTTCCTTTGATTCTCCTTCGTCGATGGAATTTTCATCTTCCGATTCAGGTATCTTAAGAAAAATAAGATACAAGTATTACAGTACCATAATGATTAAGTATAACTCACCACGAAAACTCTTTAAGGTACTACATAGTACATACCAAAATTTTAACGTATTCTCTTGATCTCTCGATTTTTTCATCAGTTTTATTCTTGCCTTTTCGTTTTATATACTTTTGGAGATCATCCCATGTATCTTTATTATATTCATTTACACTTGACACGAAACTAAATTCGTTGTCAAAATCATTTTCTTTGGTGGTCTTCTTTTTTTTTGGTTGATACTGAAAAACACGAAATGATCAACAACGATTGCGCTAATTGAGTAATACAAAACTTTAAAAATTACCAAAACTTATTTACCTCGACTTCAACATCAGACTCCTCAGAATAATTAGGAACATTATCTTCGTCGTTAATAGTTTTAATTAGATCCAAATCCATTATTTCATACCTCAAATTAGATATTGATGAGAAAAGTTTACGATGAAACTTCAAGTACAAAATACAAATATTCCTTCAAGAACTGTCATCAAAGAGAACCGATATAGTCACATCCACTAAAATATAATAATCGAAAAACGTTGGAAAATTTAACAAATTAAAAATTATTGAATTTTTGCGGTAATTTAAAAAGTTCAGGATGAGAAAATTCCTTTCCAAGAAAATTCAATCACACATGTGGTATCATGGTATGGTATTGTGTGTTGGAGTGGGGGGTTCATCATCTCTTATCATTTTGTTTTGTTCTCCTCCCCACTTGGGCCAACGACACCCTCCATGACCCCGGCACTCCGGCAACAATCATCAAACATCAAAACATAAAATATAAAATAATGATGAAAGTGAAGTTTCAGTTAAAGTTAATTCTACGACGGACTGTTCTAAACGTTTAAAATTTTTTTATTTTAAATCACGCCAAATTGTTTAATTTTTTGATTTTTTGGATTAAAAAATATGATTGTTTCCTACAAGATATTTAGTACAAATTATTTATTCGCTTAAATTCGAAAAGACTTGAAAAAGTATGAAAAAGTGCAAAGTGGAAAACTATTTGATTGAGAAACGCTTCAGAAACGAGAAACGAAACCAACGAAACGAACTTGAACAGTACTTAGATCCTATGCTACAAAAGAAGAAGAACCCATGAAGAACAGTCGAAAGTTTCGAAGTTGTGGTTGTTGTGGTGGGGAATAAGATCAATTTGGTCTCTATGAAAGTTTTGTTTTATTCATATCTATGATCTCAGGCAATTTTCTGAATTCCAATTTTTCTCATTTTCTGCAAATCTGACCTTCGTCATTCGTTTGTTCCATTAATTCCTTGGGTTCGGTACTCGGAGCTCCTCAATTTAGATCACTATGGTTATTATTGCGCCCCGGTGTAAACGCAATAATATTGTGTGCTCGCTGTTAAATTATAGAAAGTGATTACATGATGATGATACAGTCTCAAAGTGAAAAGTGCTGTTCGTGGTTCGTGTTGTGTTTCGAGCTTGCGGCTATCATCCAGTGTATTTAGTTTCTTTTCGATCGTTTCAAAACCAAATGAATTTAATTTTTATCATTTTTTTATTATTTTCATCGTAACCCTGAATAAAATTATAAAATTTATTCGTAAAATCGTTCGTGTCAATTTCGTATATTAGTCCTATCATGTTTTTGCAAATTTCAGTAAATTCTGAATCATGTTCCTAATATCAAAAATCAATTTGTTTATGTTTTTCAATTATTATTTTTCTTCGTTGTATTTAACTTAACTCCAAATTCAAGTCCGATCGATGTTATGAATTTGTAAAATTCTGAACTGTTAACGGTGATACAGAGTGGCGCGACTACTTTTTGCCGTTTTTGATAAAATGACCACAGGGCTTCGGCATAGTGCAACAGAACCTGCTAGTTTACAGACAGAGCGGTTTGTCGAAGTAATGCCCAAGAAGAAAAGTCCTCAATTGCTTTCCAAAATGAAAACCACTGTTGGAACTGCATCGGAATCGGTTAGTTCTGGATATTATACATTAACATTACATTATTTTATATCTATTGATTTTAAGATTCAACACTTGGGGTATTACATTCAATTGAAACAAGTCCGTATACTTATGTGCTACCAGGATAATTATCTCATTCAAATCATCTTGGGCATTTAATATTTATATTTGCACATCGCGATGCGTTCATTCATGCTCGAACCACTTGAATGCCCGCGTGTTGGTGATGAGGATGCATCCTGAATGAGTTTTAAAAAGAAATACATAAAGCAACTTTTAAAAGAAATTGTGCCCTAAAGAAAAATAGCATAAAACATTATGTTGAGATTTTCAGTTAATTATTTACCAGAAGTTTTTTTCTGTGAGCTGGTTTTCCAAAACAAACGATTAAAACGTTGGAATTAACATTTCCTTATTAAAATCACTTTTTCATAGGAGCTGTAATCGTGATGAGACAGACATGATAAGAATTCTTTTGGATGTTGAATTGTTGACCTTTGACTACCGATATTCGCAATACTCGTATAATTATTTTAGATGGTTAAAAATACGAAACTTTAACTTCAAGTGATAACATTTCTTATTTCGCTCAAATTTGACCTTTCGGTATGATAAATTTCTCGTATTTCATTTCCGATACAACTGCAATGCGGTATACGGTTACTAGGTAAACTTTTTTTAATGCAGAGAGCATAGGAGTAACTATGTTGCTTAATTTAAAATTTTGCTCAAAATCCATCGAACCATGCGTTAAAATTTAAAAACATTATGCAGTGATAAATATTGAACTTTTTGCCATTATTCAAGCAAGGTTTATAATGGAAATTAAAAATTATTGAATTTTTGCGGTAATTTTAAAAGTTCAGATGAGAAAATTCCATTACAAGAAAATTCAATCACACATGTGGTATTGTGTGTTGGAGTGGGGGGAAAGTCCATGGAAAAGTTAATTTTTTTTTACTTTTCCATAGAAAATTAAACTACTTCATAAGTTTCAATGATATGAACTTTTCCACAGACAGTGTCTCTAAGAATTCCATAGCCATTATAAACCATGCTTGACTGTGTAGTGACAAAAACAACAAAACTCCAGTACTCAACACTCCGACCGTCGCCTCGTGCGACGACATGTCAGACGTTAATAAAATTGCCTAATCATTTCGCCGTGATTTTGAAATATGTAGATTCGAAACCGTGGACGTTAATACAATTGCATAACAGTTCACCTGTAAAGCAATAATTTCCCGCAAAACGAGCTCCAGCTTTCGTGATTTTTTTCCCTTTTGACAATTTTGACGTGCGTATTAAACGGTGGAGTATTTTTATTTCAATAACGAGCGAATTATATGTATAGCGAACTAGGCGACCATATAAATAGCTAGCTATATACGGAGTAATTTCCAAAATGATGAACACGCTTTATTTCCGTTAGTACTAAAGCGAATTACCGGTACTTAAAGGTACCCTTGTATGGTACATGTACCCTTAAAGGATGGCATAATAAATAAAGCTGCGATAACTCCTTCAGTTGCTAAGCTGAGGGCAGTATTAGTCTGCTTCTGCGGAGCACGCCGAAAGTGTACGTAAATCCTTTTCGTCGGAAAATCTTTCCATATACGTATACGTGGAACAGGAACGGAACAGAACGGTATATATTAAATGTAAAAATATCACGTATTTTCAAAACAATTGTATAGTATTGAGTTTGGTGAAAAGTTTAAAGTTAATCGCGTTAGTGGCGTGTAAAGGATGGAAATACACAGTGAAAGATGTAGCGAGGCTGGAGGGCTGCAGAGTCGAGTATAAATTACGCTGCTAGCGTTATTGTTCGCAGCGCGTATTCACGAGGTGGTACACACACACACTCTAAATTACTTTTGCAACTTTTAACCGGATGCAGCAGATCGGAAGCTTCCGCAGATGTCTTCTTCTTTTTCGCCGGTAATAAAAAGAATGAGCGGATGTGTGACAACGTGTATTAAAATGTCGGATAAAAATTTGTTCGAGTATTAACCTTTTCCTTTGCCCTGGTCCCCCTGCTCCTCCGTTGCCGACGATATATGCAAGATGCCATGTATCGGAAACTATGACAATGTATCATGCAGCCAAACGCGAGATTTAGAAGCTTTTGTATATTTGCGGAGGCGGCATTACGCCAAAATTATTGTGTACCGTCGAGAGTTTTGTTTTTTTGTTATCAAATAGTTGGACGACGAGGCCCATCCGGGCAAGGGAGCAGAGAGGGGAATGCTATATGAATAATTTTCACGCGTCTTTATTTCGTTGGCCTGTTTCATATACGCACCTGCAACGTTCAACTTTATTCTGAAAACTTTGCTCATTTTTCAACTTTAATCTGGGATGTGTAACTTTTTGTAAAAACGTTTAAAAGGTGAATAGGCGAGAATTCTTGAGCGCCAGAAAGGTACCTTATTTTGACGCTATGTTTGCCCAATTACAATTACGTTTCGTTTACGCTTTACTTTCCGGCCTGCTTTCTCCTTTTGTACACAGATACAACTTCTTTCATACAAGTTTCACATAATTCGCGTGTATTCTTCGAATGCGAATGCCAACTCCAAGGCGAAGGAGAATAATTTACAAGAGTTATCAAAACAGATGCCGAGTTGGTTAATCAGCATTCATTACGAGTGTTTTGAAAATGTCTGTAGGTATGCTCGAGTTCCAGTCTGCAAAGGATGAAAGTAAAAATTGTTATAATTCATTTTCATGGCGGTGTTTCGTACATATTATGGTACATATGGCTAGCTCGATCGTGCTACACACGAGAATATAAAAAATACAACGCAACGTCGCAGTTTGTACTAAAATCGTAGCCAAAGAGAAAGGAAACCCCAGGTTTTTTTTCTTTCTCTGGCAGACGTGACGTCTATACGAGAAACACGAACCGAGCCGAGAGTTGCATACTGGTCACGTACCAAGGCGTTGAAATGTTACACTGGGTCTAACAGTGGTGTTTTATTCGACGTATTCGACGGTTCGCAAAGCTCCGTCGCTCGTATGTATCAGGCTTGATAGAGAGATAGCGAAAATAACTTGCAATGAGTTTAGAGAATCCCTAAGATGGTATTTCTTTCCACCACGTTTTGTAATGGAACTGTAAGGGTTCTCTTTTTTATGAGATATCGTGAGACTGTGTTTTTTTTTTAAGAAGTGGTGCAGGGTAAGGTGAAGGAAATCTATGACGCTGATGTATCGAAATATGGCTTATGTAGTTTCGTTTAATCCGGTGTTATCTCGACCGCAGCTGAGATGTTATCCCGCGATTTCGATTTTTTACCTAAGGTTGCATGTAAATTGGGAGTTTTTTCCCAGTCTGAAAGACGAACCTCAGATTTGAAATTTTTCGAGACAACTGAATTTTATCGAGTTTTATTGCTCGGAAGTTTCCCCATCGAATGAAAAAGATGCATTTGTAAAGAATTTTTTTAAGCGAGAAAAGATTTGTTTTTAGCATTTTTTTAAATTAAGCAAACGTATTTTTTATTTTGGAATTTGAAAAAAAAAATAGAAAACGAGGCTCTTGGTTAGGTACATATTTTTTAAAACAAAATTTGAATGAGTTTTTAAAAATTAAATTTCAAAAAAATGTTCTTCTTGAATCCGAAGAATTTAAAAAAAAAAAAATTTGTTTCAGCTAAATAATAATGGCATTTTAACATTTTCATATTTGTGCTCTGACCCACAAAATTTAAAAACGTATGACTTTTAGATATTTTTTCAGATATTCTGAAATTTATGAATTTTTGATTTTTAGATATATTGTCAAACATTCTTGAATCTACATACAATTTTTTAAGAATTTGATTGAATGACTTTTAGAAATTTTATCAGACATTTTAGTGGAAAGACATGATAATTATTGTTGAATAAAAAAAAAAATTGAATGACTTTTAGACATTTTAGCGGAAGAGACAGGTATTTCGTCAGAGGTCAGACATTCTAAAACTCATCATTGTTGTTTTTATTAAAAAAATTTCTTTCAAAATTGTATGGATAGACATGAAAATGCTCTCCCATTGTTGCAGACTGCATTTTTCTTT
>FIZV01007892.1:0-14267 GCA_900050545.1 Trionymus perrisii | reverse complement strand
AGAGCCGAAATTTTAATGTGAAACTCTGTTTGCTTTTTCAAGTTCAGAATTTCGTTAAATTCCGGTTGTTTTTCATCAAAATTCCAAATTGACGACCTCCCCAGAATAACATACAAAAATTGCAGTTAGGAATAGAAGTAAAAAAAATACACTTTTGCGCTTCGCTTGAACTACTCGCATACTAGCTACGCTCGTATGCTCGCCATCGTTGAAGATCTTCTTCGCAAGCAAAGAAGATTTTCCCCTTTGATATACTCGCTCCGCTCGTATATCAAAGTGGAATTGAAGGATAATAAAAATTCAACATTTTCCCACCTAAAAAAATGGGTAAAAAGGTCAAAACCACCAAAAGGCACATCTAGGGCACCAATCCATTGCACATACCAAAAATAGACACCATAGGTATACATACATATGTATATATATTATATAATCTGACATCGCGGAAATGGCCAAAGTTGGTGTCTAGGGGTCGGGAAACATGAAGAAAAGTGGTCCCCTGCCAATTTTTTTTTGTCGAGACTATCGCAATAGTCGCCATTTTTAGTTAAAATTTCTGCTAAAAAGGTAAACACGGGTCGAAAAGAAAACAAAACACAAATTTAGCAAATAACGACAACGGCAAGTATGTATCACGTCAAACGGAATCCGCATTCCGGTATACTTGCTTCATCAGCTGAAAACACTATGTGTACCTATAGTAACATGCTGATATTATTCATCTTATAAAGATGTAGTGAAATTTTTTACCCAACTAACTATATCTACGCAGAATACCAAAATAAAATAATACGTACCTATCTATACCTGAATAAATGCTTGTAATGAAAATGTTTTATTTCAAGATTTCAACCTCAACAATTCGCAAATTGAAAATGGTAAAGTACTACCAACGAAACTGGTTAGGTAGATGATAAAAAGGCCTAGGATTAATGCATTTTCAGCCACCTCCATATTTTTTGTATATTTCAACATTAAAAAAAAAAAAAACAAACAAACAAACAAAAACAGTGGATGACATTTTAAAGTTTTTTAGGGTAAATTTTATTAAAGAGGTTTATTTTCTGCGATTTTTTTTTCAAAATTATTTTTTGTACGAAAAATATATTTTTTTTAAATTTCTTGAAACAATTTTTAATTAGGTACCTATTTCTAAGAAAATTTTAAAAATATTTTCTATTTTGCATTTTTTTTGCATCCAAAAATATTTTTTGAACAGTTTCTTAAAAATAATTTTTTAATCTTCGTCAGAAATTTTTTTTATGTACGTAGGTACCTCTACCTACTAGCAGCATTTTTTTTTTTTTTTTGAAAACGGAATTTTAAATTTTGATTTTACATTTTCTTTCATTAAATTTCCTTCCAAAATAATTTTTTTATTCCGAAAAGAATCTATTTTTCAAACAAACTTTGCCCAAATTTTATTTTCAAAAATTCGCCAAAAATAGAGTTTTTCACTTCAGCACCTAAAATTTTGGCTGGAAGTATACTTTTACATGCTCTTTCGAATGAGCTTTGTTTCTACCCGAAATTTTCGTGCAGTTTCGCGGACCTCCCTTGTGAGAAATATATTTCAAATACTTTTTGAAAGAATTTTTGAATTTTTTACAGAAAAAAGTTCTGGCAAAATTTTTTGTATTTTTTCGCAATTTTTTTGAGAATTTTCAATTTGTTTTTTAGAAAACAATTTTCAAAGAGATTCTGTTTCAAAAATATATTTTTTTAATTTCCAGACCAAGTTTTTTTTTTTAAATAATTTTTTGAAAATATTTGTTTTCTGCAAAAAAATTGAAGAGAATTTATTATAAAGGTTGTTTTTTATAGATACCTATTACCTACCTACCTGAGAGCTTTGAATTTATTCCAGAAATTTTTTTTCAATATTTTTTTTTTTTTGCGTTGCTCACTTGAATAATGGATTTTTAATTTTACACTTGAACATTTTTGCAAGAGGAAGGGAAATCATCTCAAGAAATTAATTTTCATGTTTTTTTGTTTGTTTTTTTTTTTTTCAAAATAAATACTTTATGAAATTATTGAACAATCATTAAATACTTCTCCAAAAATTGTTTTTTGGAAAAAGAAAATTTTCAAAATTCGCAAAATTCCAAAAAAAAATCTAATTTGACTAGAAAATTGAAGAAAATCGAATATTTCAACGAAAAAAATGACCATTTTTCACGCAACATTCAGCTTTCAAAATCTTCAATATTTTTCAATTCACTTCAGGTGTTTTATACGAAAGAAACTCAAATTTCACGCAGAGGTTATTTTTAGCGAACGTTTATTTTCATTACTCTGTTGTTTGAATATGCATAGATTGCGTACGAACTCTCGCTGGAAAATTTCGCGACGCGAATTTTTTCCACTCAAAGGCTTCAACACTGAGAAAAAGGTAGGTACCTAGTAGAAAAATAACAACGAAACAAATAATGCGCAAACGTTCCACTATTAATCTTCACCAAAATGGTATTTTTTTTCAATCGTTGTGTATTCTGTTACTTAAAAAAATAAAAATAAAAAATGATTAAGTTCAACGTATTCGTCAAACAATTAATCACTGAAATATTTTCACGATAAGAATAATCACCACCCATGATAGCAAGTTGAAATTTTCTTTTCACTACCTATTCTTACCTTATAATGAATCTTCGCGACTTGCGAAAAGTTGAATAGCGAATTCCAGTTGTTTCATCTCAAGTTTGTTTTATGAAGGATAACGAAGAAAAAGAAGGAAAAATGAAGAAAAAAGAATGAAAAAAGAAACAATAATAAAAACCAAAACTATCGAGGGAAAAACAAAATTATTTTCCGTTTGACTATACCTTTTCTAGGGTTTCACACAATCATCCGATTTATTGAATTGGTTTCTTTTATTCCGTACAACAGCATTATTGTTAGCTAGCCGTTTATCGAATTGAGAAAACTAACGATAGTGGTGAGTTTCTCGACAAAACACACTTCCACCTATACCTATTTTTCAAGGGAGAAAAACGTATAAAAGTTACACGCAGCTGCATAGTACTAATAGTTTAACAAGATTGGTTGACTCGTGCGGACAGGGCCGCATTTACGTGTAGGGAATACTGTCCGGTGAGTGGACGGAAATACTTCAGATTTGGATACGAGTATAACCGAGTACAACTAAGAAAAAATGTTAGATGAAGGTGTTGTCTGCCTTTAAAATTGAAGGGGCAAATTACATTTTTGAAAATGAAGATTGAAATCCACTTTTGACCAATGGGATAGAAGTACTTACTTCGAAAAGTAAGCAAAACTTCATTATACGACTTTTTGCCTAACTTTCAAATTGAAGGGGCTACGATTGGATTTTGATTTTTTTAAATTGTCATTAAAAAAATGACCAAGAAAATGGATAGTGCATTAAAATGGGAAAAATTTTATTATTAGTAGTTTACACCGAACGCTTGAATTCAAAAAGTTAGGTTCGAGTTAACTGAGTTAAGCAATTTTTTTAAAATTTCATCAAATTGTAAATTTGCCAACTTCAAACTAAAATAACTTTTTAAATTTAGGTATTAGGCAAAAAGTGGTAATGATGAATTTTTTTCTATTTTTAACGTACAATCGAATCGTAGTCCCTTCAATTTGTAAGTTAGGCAAATAGTCGAATATTGAAATTTTGTCTGTTTTTCGAAGTACTACCTGCCCCCGTGAATAAAAATGGATTTTAAGCTTTATTTACAAAAAATGTAATTTGCTCCTCCAGTTTTGAAGATAGACAATACCTTCATCTAACATTTCTTCTTAGTTGTACTCGGTTATATCCAAATCTGAAATAATGCCATCCATTCACCGGACAACCTGTATAGGCACGTGCCTAGAGCGTCAAATCTTGGGGTGGCAAATTTTTGAAACTTTTTTCAATCCATTTATTTATTGAAAAAACAAAAAAATTATATTTACTTATTCATAAAACTTTTAAACCAAAAGATTTCCGAGTTTGAATTTTGATAGAAAATTAGAAACTTGGCTTGTACAATTGAAAGGCTGCCAACAAGACAAAAAAATCAATTTTTTTTTTTTTTAATTTGTAACAATGAAGTTCCAAGAATCTCAGACATAAAAAATGATCCGGAAATTTTCAGAAGTAAAAATTTTGCGAAATTCCAAAAAAGTTTTTTGATAAGAATTTTTGAAATTGAATTTTCCAAAAAGTGTGCAAAAATTTTTTACGTATAAGGAAAAATTCGGGATTTTTTATTCGAGATACCGGTACAAGATTTTGAAAATATTCAATTCTTTGCCATGTTGGGAAATTGTATACCAACATTTTCTAAAAAATTTTCATTTTCAAGAATTTATTGAAAAACTGTTTTAATAAATTATAGAAAATTTAAAATTTTTGAAACTTACATTGTTAGAACTTTGAAAAATTGTGAATTCTCATTCTGAGAATTATTTAATAACTATGGTGTCTTTTAGAAATTTTTTTAAATTTTAAATTTAGGAAATCCTTAAAAAAAAAAAAAAAAAAACTGCAATTTTTTTCAGAAAAAATCACTTAGTTAATTGGAAAATAAATGATATCATCTCAATTTTTCTGGACTAATTTTTTCCAAATTTTTAGAGAAAAATTTCATTTTTACTTATATTACATATTTTCTGAGTGGAAATTATTTCTCGAACTTTTTAAAAACAAATCTCAATTTTTTAAATCATTTTTTTTTAAACAAAAATCCCTCAATCGTTCTCAGGAAAAAAAAACTTCAATTTTTTCAAAGAAGAAATCGATTAATTTTTTTCTATTTTTCAAAGTGAAAAATCCCTAATCATTCTCACAAAAATAATTTTTTGAGTGAAAATCATTTCTCGAATCTTTTAAAAACACATCTCAATTTTTTGAATCATTTTTTTTCAACAAAAATCCTTCAATGGTTCGGAGAAAAAAAATACTTAAATTTTTTCAAAAAAGAAATCGATACTAATCAGTAATCATTCTCACAAAAAAAAAATTAATTTACAAAAATTGATCAAAACCCAAAAAATTCAAAGTTGCCAACCTTGCTTGAGAGCAAAGGCTTCATTAAATAAATTATCGTACCGAAACACCCATCAACCTGCATTCTTTCTCATCATCATTTTTAGTGGAAAAAAAAACAATTTTTGTACACCTTATATGCGGATGAAAATTGATCGACGATGTTGCATGCTCATAATATGAAATTTATCATCAACAGAGTATTTCACTGACTCTATTTTAATCTAGAAAGAAATTATTCAACTAGACACGACTTCGATATCATTTGAGAGATCATTTCCCAGTTACCTTATTACCTAATGAAAAACAATCGTTGATTCAGGACACTTCATATGTATGTTTGGAAAAATTTCCAATTCTACGTATGTATTTTTTTTCGCAAAAATATGGAATAATCCTACGATTTTTCATACGTATGTATTTGAACTTATTAATCGGTTCAATTTCATAGGCGACGAATATCGCCGACGTTAGCCGAACACTTCCGAACAATCTTTCTCGTTTCTCAGCTCTACTGAAACGAATAAACATTACAAAGCAGCTCGTTGTCATTTCCTAAGCATAAATTAATTACATAACCGGATAGGACATTCGGTTATTCACATATACAAACATATGTATAAGCGATCACCTTTTACGAGAAAACAAAATACTAAGAATTCTGTTCTTTTCAAAAGTATACGTATACGACGACAAACTAATACATTAACGTCGTAAATTATCCTTATCTGTTATCTTTAGATAAAACGATATTCATTCCCTAAATTCCCTATTATTCGACTGGTTCACTTTATCGAATTTTATTCCATTTATTATAGGTTGAGTTTCAGAAAGACGTAAGTAGACAAAAGGGAAGATCATTTAAACGACGAATCTAGTTTTAGGTTACAACTCGCACCGGCCAAGTCTAAACGAAAGGAAATTGTAATACGTAAATAAATACGAACAAAGTAGTAACGTTTCGAAATCAAACCTTTTGTACTACTCAATAGTTTAAAAACACCCTAATTCGAGTTCGATTACCCTTACAAGGGCCTCGAAATACTCCTTTAACGAGCTGGTTTTAGAAATCGAGCAAAATATCGCATATATCTACAATTTAATACTAACAACTAAGTAATTCGTAGTTCATTTACGAGAAGGAATCTCATCTTGAATTCTCGATAGACGAAACTACGAAACCAGACGTGAAATGCATCGAATTAGTTGACCTTGATTTGATAACGCGACTTAGAAATCAGTTTCACGTTCGCGGTGATCAATACGACGATGGAACGAGTACGAAAAATGGCATACCATCGAAATACAACTCTGTTATCAGTGATAAGATTACGTAGCACCGGGCTATACTCGTATACGAGCACATCGGTGATTAGAAAACAGACGTAGACGTATGACACGACTAGAGACATACTTGTTCTGGTGTAAAATTTGGAACAGCGTTAATTCGTAAATTTGGCGACTCTTTGCAATCGATAAAAGGATCGTTGGTGTGCGGTAGTGGTAAAGAGGTTGGTTGGTGCGAGATGCTGCCGCTAATTTGAGATCTTGAGAAAGGAGCGGAGAGTGGGCGTCCTTTGGCTGCCGGCGAAGACGATCTACTCGGCGTATTTGATATGCTGGGCGATGACGATCTAGACATGAACGTGTGCGTGGTATTGGTATGTTCGGTGGTCGTAAATACAATCGGCATCGTTGCACTCCAAGCGTTTGGAATCAACTGCGGAGATGTGGCCGTCGGAAACGGATACCGCACGAAATTCGTACCAGGTACTATACTAATTTGTTCGGCCATAGGAATTGGTATCTCACCTGAGTGAAAAAAATTCAACATATAACACATCGTATCTTATCACCATACAAATCGATTCCAGTACAATTTATCAAACACTTACTAGCAAAAGGTGGGGGAACTGTAGAATAACAATGACTAGGATTCGGCAACGGATGCGAAGCGTAGGTATTTTCTGGTGAAGTACTAATGGCAGGTTGACATTCCTAAAAATAAACGTAAAACCGTCAATATCGCACGTAAAACACGAAACGCCATTTATGGCCACCTTTCGAAAAATCGAACACGTTCGAAATTGAGATTTCGCAAAAAGTACTCACTTGGACCGATGATTTATCGCTGAATGCGGCATTATCTGTAGATTCGACGTCGGCCTGCTGTGATTTACGTTTCGCACCGGTCCTTTTATTCTCTTCGGCTTGCACGACCGAAAATATATCGTGTAACACTTGCTTCTGTTCGCACGAAAAGGCTGGGTGGTTAACGGCTAGCGTGTATATCATTAATAGATGCTCGAAGCCATCTTCTTTGTCATCCAGACACGTATCGTATTTTAATATTGAATTTACTTCGTCGATTTTACACAAAATTTTAAATAGAGAATTTGAGCAACAGTAATTATGCGAATACAGTAGTGACAAATATAGTATGATTTTCTCCTGTACGTGTCTATTGCTTATTTTACTTAACTCGCTGGAGCTGATTTCCGCCGCACTGTTCGCTTCGTTTTCCGCCTGTCGCAGCTCTTGGAAGTCTTTTTTACCCAATTCTTCCAGACATGTGCCAAGAAACCTCAGCTCGAATGGTAAGCAGGAATGTTGTAACCTGCACATGATCCAAATTCGTTCATAACTCTTCAGACTCTGGAAGTATGACACGACGTCTTCGGCGCACACCATTTCCCCGAAACCATTTACGAAATTATTTTAATCATTTAAAAAACGGCCAAAATTCTTATCAAAACATATTAAAAGATTCAGAACCAAAACAGTATAGGTTAGGTAAATTAAAATCGAAAATACTGGGCACTCGATCGGTCGTCGTCGTTAGCACAAAATCAATCATACCAAAGTACGCCAGCGAAACTTAGGTGGCGCTATCTACGGAGAGGTACGACTACAGATTTAACCGGATGGCGATTTTTTTTCTTTTTTTTTTCAACGAATTATTTATCTCTGATTTTTGAATAATTATTTGATTATTATTCATCTAAAGGCTCGTATTATTTTCATTATGTGAGAAATAATTATAGTCAAATAAACAACTACCTATAAGTTTTATTGATAAAATGGGAAAACTGTAAGTTTTCAACTAATAGTAAAAAAAAAAAAACTATAAGTTTTAGTTCAAAAACTATAAAGTATTTTTACTATAAGTATTTTTTCACATGGGTAAAATAAAAGTGCTCAAAAATAAGATAGCATTGAATTGTTCGAAAGCTAGGCTAAAATCGAGAAGAACTTGAGATAGGTAAATCAGAATAATTAATTTTAATGTAAGACACATAATTTAAATGTAGCTATGCGAAGTTTTTTTTTCTCGAATTTATCCCATTCAGCGTCTTCATTTTAGGTACCTAGTAACTTTTGGAATTCACAATTTAGTACTTACAAAACGACAAATATTAATAAAACATTTAGTATATTAATTATTTTCATCATAATAATTATGATAAGTAATAAAAATTAAACAATTAACCATGAAATATCTCTAATAAAACGAAAATTCACTTTTTATAAGTACCTAGGTAGGTGGTTGGGTATGTAGGTAATGATAATGAAGTAGATACAAATTTTTTCGAATGAAAATTTTTTTGAAGTAAGTAGAACAATGTTTTAATTTTTGTAGTATGAAAGCTTTGAGAAAATTTTTTTCAAAATGAAAATTTCTTCAATTTTTTGGTACATGAAAATATTTTAATTTTTTGGAAGAAGCCAAAATTTATGAGTGAAAATGATTTTTAAATTTTTGAAGGTAAAAATCTTCCAATTTTTTTGTAGAAATAAATCTGAATTTTTTGAAGTAAAAAAAAATAAAAATCCAAATTTCTTGCAGTAAAAAAAAATCCAAATTTTTTGCAGTAAAAAAATCCAATCTTTTTTGCAAAGAGATGAAAAAATCCAAAATAAGAACGTATCAAATGCAGTAGGTACCTACTCATTACATAACAGATGAAATGGGGTGAAATATAATATAAAGAAATGTCGTTAGGTAAATATTTGCATTTTTACATTTCTATTTAGTTAGGTACTTATTCTTTTCCAAATTCTTAGTAATTTTTCTCTATAGAGTTGAACTTTTTAAAATGCCAAAAAGAAGAAATTGCCAGCCAGAGCATTACCCAATGTATGAGCTTTAACAAACTGCTTGATCGTAAATGATTCTCGACTCTCTCTGCAGAAACAACCGATTCAAAGAAAATTTAATCCGTCATCATTTCAATTGCGGTGTTTAAATGAAGAAATTATTAACTCACTCATCAGTTCCGTTGACATTCGGAAACACATTCTTATCGATATATTTCATTTGAGTGAATGCCAAAATCACAACTCGTTGAAAACCTATAAGCATACCAATTAATAAAATATAAATTGGTACCTACAACTATATCCAACTACAATTGAATAGAGACAGGAAGAGCTTCATTCCTACCTCCCATTGGAAACCGATTGATTAATTGGTATGGAAATATTTGTTCTCCACCTTTGACGGAACAATTCCGTATATTAGTTACCAACCACCAATGCACTTCCTTCCCTACTTTAGTTTTGTTAGCTAAGATTTCATCCAAACCTATATACTTAAAATATTTTCAATTTATAATAAGTATTTCATTCATAGTAATTCTCAAAAAAAGGAAAAGCCATTTTACATGTCATCATTATCGTGTACGTTGATTCTGCACGACACTGCCAAAGTATAAACGGTTCTATGATGACTTGTTGACGATCGTATGCACCTCCAGTTTTTATCACTGACATGTTTCTGTTGTAACTAACCTAATCGGGTCAACAATAAATTAAACATCAATTCCTACCTAGTTTTAGATATTCATTAACAAAAAAGACTTTCTAAAATCCATCAGGATGATATCTTACGTAAATTCGTCTTTGAGGAGCATTTTCCAGCGCATTCGGCACTATTAATTTCTCTTTAAAACATGCTCCAAGTCTAATCGCCAAATAAGAATGTATCTATATGTTTCAAAACAAAAATAAAAACAATCGTTTCAAAGAGACGATTATTAAAAAGTCGTAGAAGAAAAATAACCCACGTACGTACGTCGATTAAAATAATTAACAAAAGAGTACTTAATATCTTCGGATCGGGCATTTTAAATGTAACTGTCTTCGAGCAGAATGCGAGAAAACCTTTGGTTATAGATGAATTTTCATTTTACCGATAAACTTAATATTTGTTTGATTAAAAATATAGATACCTAAGATTTTATCTTCTCAAAGTATATCATTACGAATATGAAATAATTAATAATCGCACCTGCTGCACAGAACCGTAGAAAGTGATAAATAAGTAAACGCGTATGCGTTCGTTGAACATTGTTTTATTTCAATAACATTGAATGTTTAAAAAATGTTAATTGGTTGCTTTAAAAATTATCCAAGTACAAAGTACATATTGTAATCTATAAATCTAAATTACAATAAAACGTATTTATTACTCATATTAAAAAAAAAAAAAAAATCGTAAGAAAAAAAAAACGTGAAACAGGAAACATTGGAAAGGGAAATGCGACATTATAATACAAGCAAAAAATTAAAAAATAGATCGTGAACCGAACACAAGAATATGGAACGATAAAATTCTAAAATTGAAATTTTACAAAGACAGGTAACACAATTAGTTACAAAATAACAAAAGGAAAAAAATCAAATACAAAAATCACATGTCACCGTATTAAATTATTTACACATTGAAAATGAAAAGAAGTTAAAAACAAAATAAAAATAATACCTTTTGGGGTAGAAATACTAAACAGTGTTGGGGTATTAAAATTAAATTTTAAAAAATAGTGATGAATCCCAAAAGGTAATATTTTTTCAATTATAATAACAATAAATATCACAAAACATTTTCCACTCTTTGTCGCATCGTAGTAATAAAACGTATAAAAATTACATCGTTTGTAAAAACTAAAAACATAATAGAAAACATGTTAAAGGACGAGCGTAAAATTAATGGATCAAGTGTAGGTGAATACTGAAGGTGGAAAGTTAAAGCTTGATAAGATTTTTTATATTATTTTAAACGTTTATGCGAAAATTTAATTCACTTTTCAATTGAATAGAGTAAAGTTTGAACTTCACGAAACGATTGACCAAGTTTACCCTGCATTGTTTGACGTTTCAGAAGGAACGTACGAATAGCTATCAGACTCTCGTAGCATTTGACACATTTAGCGTATCTTTCTTCTTTGGAAATATCTACTCCTATGGTAGGCGAAGACCACTGTACGTTGGTTCTAATCACGGATGCGAAATTTTTCAACATTAGCTTCAACGAATCGCAACACACAGTCATGTACATTTCGTATTTGCTATGCAATAAGTTATGTATAGCGGGAAGTAGAACGACGCAGATATCCAAGTTCCATAACGAAGGTCTTTTATTAATGGCGCTCAACACGTCCACCAAGACGGCTTGATCGTTCATCGATACAGCACCTTCCAAGGCACATTTCAAGTCTTGGTTGTGCCACAACGAATAGACGATTTGTAAATTACGTTGGCGTATTTTCAATATGGTCAAAACCATTTCGTGGTTTCTCGTTAAAGACGAAATTATCTCGTTCTCCGATAAATTCTGATGCGACTGCTGAGAATGAAGACCGTTACGATACGAAGATGGAAGGAAATCTGCAAGATGAAGATCGACAGGAGCGTCGCAAGATGCAGGAATGATTTCGTTATCGTGATTCTCCGACGATGGCGTCTGTGCTGGTGTATTATTTGTATATGGCACTGGAGTAGGTTCAGTTATTGGGGGATCGTCGGATTTATCGGATAAAGTTCTTTTATACGAGGGAGGTGGTTTGGGTAGTCGAGACGTTTTATCAGCTAAAGAAGACTCGCTCCGGTTAATATGGTTTTCCACAGGTTTGGTCCATTGTTCGAAATCAGTCGAGGTGCTGGCGTTATTCTTGCAAGAGTTTGCTCTTCGGAGTGTATCTCGACTAGTGCTAGATTTCAGCGAACTGTACCCGCTGGAATGTTGACTATTTGAGGTGGACTTAGAATTCGATACGTGTATCTGGGATTGGTACTTCGGCTTGGGAACTGGAACTACCGGCGAGGGGACTCTGTGTTCTGGTAACGAAACACTTTGAGTTGCTGTAACAACCTCGAAAGTTGTTTCATCGGCGTATGTGAAGTTGGCTCTTTTACTCGATAACTTGGGCGTTAAAGACGAAGCACTCAGATCTTCTTCGCTGGTCGGTTCCGAGAAAGGGTGCAAAGGTGGACTTCTATTTAACGAACGATGAGGCTTAAAAACAGCCTCGTAGTCGTTCACGTTCGGAATGAACGGATTAGAAGCTTCGTCTTCTGATTCAGCGTCGTATTTCTCGGTTATGGTTTCAACCTCTTGTTTACGTTTAGCTTCTTTAGGTTTTTGTTTATTGAAACTTTTACGAATACCTTGACCATGCGAGAATGGTGACGTTTGACTAGTACGCGAAGCAGGAGTAACGAAAAGTGATACTTTATTCACATCTACCGCGCATATCGTGACTTGCGACATGAAGAACGAAGCTCCAATAAGCTGATCTTGAGCGATAGCCATATCTTGTACTTTACCCCAATTGGTAATAACAGTATCGAAAGTTCTGGCTGGTTCCCAACCGTAAACTTTCAATTGTTCGGGACATCCTGCGAATATACATTTACCATCTATGCTAAAGTACAAACATCGTATCGGCGACGATTCTCTTTCCGTTTTCGAAACCAAATGGAAATTCTCCAAATCCCAAAAATTAATCGATCTATCGGCGCTACTCGATGCCAAAAGGAACTCTTCAGGGTGGAATTTGACCTCAGTAACTGCTCCCGAGTGCTCATTTAGTTCTTCTAAAACACGTCCGGTACGTATATCCCATATTTTGACCGAACCTTCTTCTCCGCCTGAAGCGATCCACTGACCATCTGGACTAAACGTTATACTATTCACCGTTTGCTGATGTCCTTTATAAGTAAATATACACGATTTGTTACGAGTATCCCACATTTTAATGGACGTATCTAGGGATCCGGAAGCTAAGATATCACCGTACGGATGAAAATCGATACATTTGATACCACCTTTGTGACCAGTCCAAGTACGAAGTAATTTCGAAGCTTCTAAATCCCATAATTTTAAAATACCCGATTGACTACCAGCGCATACCATATCCTCGGTATAACAAAATTTCACGCATTCTACTGGTGTCATGTGTCCTCCGAGGCTCATTATGCAGTCCTCTTTTCCAATAGCCCATAGATTTACTTTCTTGTCGTCTCCTCCAGTTACCAATACGCGACCTGATTTCTGCCCCAAAGCGAGGCAGTTCACGTTCGCCATATGGGCTGTGAATTCGATCATTTTCCATGATCTTTCTGTATTTGTCGCCATACTGTGTTCACTGATGAGCAATCGGTACCATTTCACTAATGATGAGCGAGTCCTTCGATGGTTTCAAGCTGTTCACTCAAGGCATGCTGATGACTAGATTTCACTTTATTTGAACGTCGCGCATGTAAAATTTTCGTGAGATTTGCTACAGATTATTAACTAGTTAACTAGAACAGTTGAAAAATTATTGCACAACGAAATTTTCACTTTTTTAGACAACTTCAGAAATTTCCTTCAAGCAAAAAGCAAAATCAAACTGAAAATTAAAATGTTTTTTGGCTTATCAGCTGCTGGTGGTCAATTTTTTTGGTGTTGCACACTTTTGTGGAATTTAAATTCCCTCTGAGTGCGAAAGAATTTTCATTTATTTTTCTGTAATAAAATTATAAATATTTAATAAAGAGATTTACATTAGTTAACTCTTTTAAAACTTTCCTTCTTTAAGCTATACGCGAAAAAAATCGAAATATAAAAATAAATTTTTTCACAGAATTAGAATTTTCATTCAATTTTTCACAAAATGTTTTGGTAACAATGATTGTATGATGCTTATTTTATTGTAACCAAAACGCGCCTCATTGATTTCACGTCATGTTTACGCGTATTTTTTTTTGAATAAGAATAACACATCATGCATGTGCGAAATCGTTCACCATTCGAACACTTTGTTCACATTCATGTTTTGTATTATTTTGTAGCAGGCCTGGTCGAACAGAACGATGATTTGTTCTGTTCTGTTCGCGAACGAATCGTTCCAAGTTTTTATTGATTTGTTTTGGTTTTGCTCGTTGTGGTTTGGTTCGGTTCTGTTCTGTTTTGTTCTGATCATGATCGCCAAGTTTTCAGAAT
>FIZV01007862.1:0-11200 GCA_900050545.1 Trionymus perrisii | reverse complement strand
AAAAAAAAAAAAAAAGATCAATTTCAAAAAAAAAAAAAAAAAAAAAAAAAAAAAAAACTAACATAACTGAACACATAAAAAAATCGAATAAAAAAATTCACGAATTTCGAATCGAATTGAAAAAGAGAAAAAATAATAGTAATTTTCAATTTCTCAATAAATTCGAAAAAGCTTAAAATAACCCTCATTTTAAGGAAGTAATTACCGCCGATGCAACTACTACGAATACTTTTAAAAATTGCACAGCCTAAGATTAAATACTCGTTGTTCTTAACCTAAACACATCGTCATATAAAAAAATTACCGTCAAAAAAATAAATCATTGAAATAACACGAAAGAAAAAGAAGGAAAAACAGTTAAATGTACAAAAGAAAATATACAACAAATAAAAGAAAAAAAAAACGAACAATGACTACACAAAAAAATGAATAAAAAAAAATCAAAAACGGTATTGAAAAATTGCAGCTTTTGTCAGACGAATGAGGAAAAGCCTGGTAGTGGTGCACGAGATCTGGCCATATTGTTCATAACAATCTGCCCTCCGTTCAAGCTAACCACAGCGCTGCCTTCGGGTTCGGAATCTGTGTAGCTGGAATAATTTCTAACGGGTTTTTGTCTTTTCCACGACTGTCTGAGGGAGTCATTGACGTTAGCGTAGTGATTAACAAACGAATGCGGATCCGAACGTATGCTTTCGTTTTCACTTTCGGAAGCCTGCTCGGTTGAGCTGATCTCGGAGGCTTTTTCCGTTAAGCTACTGTCGTCGGGATTTTCGTCGTAGTCTTTTAAGCTTTCTTCGTCACTGTGGTAAACAACACTGGCTGGCGAAGGCCTAGGCGGTGATTTGCCAACCATGGCTGGAACACTGGGTGGTAACTGCGATTTCCTGTTTAGGGTGTTCCTTTTACTTAGTGTTCCCGAAGAACTTGCAATGCCTGTGGGACGGTTTAGGGTACTGCTGCTCATCCTTCGGGATCTGTAGAGTTCCATTGCTAGACGATGGCGATCGTCTATGTCCATAGCGAGAGATTCTTCTAGCGATTTTTGAGCTTCTTCTGCAAAATTAGAAAATATAAGGAATTAGCTCAAGACATTTGGCAGTCTTACACAATAATACGATGCTTTCTTACTTTTGTATTTATAACTTTTACTCTTGATACATAATATCGCAACAACTACGATAATAACGATGATAGATCCGGCAGCTAGGGCTACCATAAACCATGGCTGATGATAAAACGGTATCATTTTGTAATACCCGTACTCCAAGTATAATTTCGAAGGTGTATGGATCTGAAATAAACAATACAAGATTAATTAATACAGATGATGATCGATTTTAGGAACTTTTTTCCCATTGCCAGCCTATTTTTCGGAGAAAAAAATTATTCAATTTTATGTGTCTCAGAATATTTTTATGAAAAAAAAAATGTAGTTTTTTGTCTCAATTTATCTGAAAAAAATTATCGAATTTTTCGCAAAATTTCTCATTTTTTTGGAGGAACTACATTTTTATCTTTAAATGGTTTTGGAGTAGAAAAATATTTGTTTGAAAAAAAAGGTGCTAAAGTTTTTTTCTAATTTATCTGGAGTAAAATATTTTTCAAATTTTTGAAAAAAAAATTCCTAAATTTTCTAGGAATTGAAAATTTTTTCAAAAAATCGTTTAATGTTTTCGTAAACATATTTTTTTCAATTTTTGGTCAATTGAAAAATTTCTTCAATTTTTAACAACAAAAAAATAGATAAGAAATCATAATTTTTTGCAGAAAAAAAAATCATCTTTACATTCAACACTAGAAAATTTTCAACCCTCCACCTCGAGTCACAGCCTAAAAGATTCCAAGTTTCCGACCCTGCTTTTCTTTCAAAACACTTACAAATTCGTCAAACGTGACAGGATAACTGACGCCATAATCGTTATAGGAAATAACTCTAAATTGGTACATGGCTGATGGTAATAAACTCTGGTACGAAATGGAATATTCCTCCAGCGGGCCCGTATCCGTACGATAAACCGTCATCCAACGACTTTCATCTGTGAAATTATTATAACACGAATTAGCGAACGTATTACGTAATTTATCGTCGAAATGAAATTAATTACCTCTTCTTTTGGACTGGAAGTAATACCCGAGAATAGGTCCTTTACCGGAAGCTCCGTTAACCCATTTAATTTCTACGTAGGACATAGACTTAGCAACATTTAAATCTCGAGGACGACTAGGAGATCCATCTTGTGGTCCTGTGGTAACATTGCCCTTGGCAGGAGGACCATAGTCGATAGTTTGGGCACGTACGGTGAACATATAAGTAACTTCTTCTTCTAGCGTTTGAATTAGTAATTTAGTTTCGGAAACTTTTTGTTTTACTTGTTTGCTGAAACCTAGACAGGCAAAAAAAAAAAGATTAGAAAATGATAGCTACATAGCAATTAAATGGCGAAAAATTTCAATTACTTTCGTTTTGGCCGGCTGTTTCGTAGGTGACTAGATAACCGATCAACTCGCCGTTAATTTTTTTCGGCGGTTGCCAAGAAACCACTAAACTATTCATGGTAATTTCAGTAAATTTGAGATCACTAGGAGGACCGGGTATGCCCTGTAAAAAATCATTCGAACATTAGCAAATTGTCTCGTTCAACATTTCAACATAAATAACTCGACGTTTACTTGTAATGTTTTGACAACAGCCGAATCAGAACGAGGACCATCGCCGGCCGGATTAAATGCTAAAATTTGTATCCTATATTTGGTATATTTATCCAAAAATATCAAATTATACGACGTATACGTCGCAGGAACTACTTCGATTTCTTCCTCTATCGGACGTTCTTCTTGTTGAGGAGATTCCAGCACCAGATAAAATATCTGCAAAATACAGAATTCGTTTAGTGAACCATAATGGAGAACACCAGCCTCGTGAAAAAAGCTTTGTACCTTGTAACCGAGCAAATCGCCATTTTGCTGACTTTGTTGCGGAGGTAACCATTTCAATCGAACTTCCGTTGGCGAGATCGGTTCAGCTTCGACATTTCTCGGAGGCCCAGTCGGGACAGCTTCGCCGACGTAAACGGTAATTGGACGACTGGGAGGACCGTTGCCTTGCGAATTGAACGGAATTACAACTATTTCGTAGTTTCGATCTCTGGTCAAGTCGGATAAGATCACTTCGGAAGTCTGGTGTAAAAAATTTAAATCAGTATTCGTTGGAAAAATTTCCTTATTTTTGATCTTCCTTCAACTCACCTGAATATCGTTCACTTTTTGAGTGGGTGTGATTTCTAGCGAAACTGGATAATCTGAGGCTGGTTGGAATAATACAGTGTAGCCTCCAGTCGAATGATCTCCGCTCCAATAGTTCTCCGTCAACGGAGTCCATTGTACCAAGACACTTGTAGTAGTAATAGGTACAACTTTGACGTTATCTACACCTTTACTAGGAGCTAAAATTGCAAAACAATAATATAGACATCTTTTCAAGAATTCTTGATTTCAAAATAATAATAAAATAACGAACCAGCTGAATAAGTTCTAACTTCTCGCGACTCTGTACTAAAAATACTTGGTCCAATATCATTCGTCGCTTGTACTCGGAACCGATAATTAGTAAAAGGTTTCAAATCAGTAACAGTGAACGATGTCAACGCAGGATCAACTCTCTGAGGAATGGTAACCCATACGCCGGAATTTTCCGATTTTTGAATCGTGTAATACCTACAATATAAAAAAATCTCAAATACATGTTGCCCAATTGTAGAAATAACTTCGATGAATTTACCTCAAAGGAGCAAATCCGTCACTACCAGGAACCCAACTGAAAGTTATCTGAGTAGCTTGTATTTGACTACTGCTGATAACAGGAGCCGAAGGAGGCTGAGGTCGTTCTCTATTACTGATTGTGTATACCGTAGCCTGGGCAGTTTTACCCCACCCTAGTCTAGTCTGAGCGGTAACCGAAAACAAGTAATATTTCTCTGGCTCCAATTCGGAAGCTCTGTAATAATTTTTTCACATTAAAAACCTATGTAAGAAATAAGAATCCACAGATCGTATTCAAAGTACTCTACTTACGTATAGGTACGATCCGGTGGACTAAACTTCATCGAAAGGTTATGATTTCCGTACGTCGATAATCTATAATCAACTCGATAAGCTAAAATTTCACCATTCGGTTCTTCGGGCACATCCCAAATAATTCTAGCAGTGGTTAGCGTTACGTCGGGGAATGAAACGTTAGAAGGTGGGCCCGGGGCTGTAAAATATTCACTTGTTAGCACATACTTTAGAAACTAATTTAATATTGCATCCAAAAACTACTTACTGTCGTCGAAGGTTTGAACTCGAACTGGAGGAGATGATAGGACGCCATCGCCCAGTCTCGTATACGCCAATACTTGTACATTGTATTGCGAATATTTCCGCAATTCCGTCAAAGTAGTAGTGAATGTATAATTATTAGGAATATCTTTGAACAGGACGGGATGAGATGATCGAGAAAATAAACCGTAATAAACCTACGAAAAAGTTGCAATTATTTATGTAAGTACATTATTGGGTTGTTTATCTAAATATTTATACGTTTTTCAATAAGATAATCAATGTCGAATTCATTTTCCATTATTTAATTTTTAATTAACTACGTTAATAGACGTTTAACACAATTTCATCAACTTTTATTGTTTACTTTGATAAGAAAGCATGATGCAAAAAAACGTGTTTCAAAAAACACGTGATAACAAGCAAAAGCCGAAAACAGGGAATTCATTTTTTTATCTCAAGAATGGTAACACTGCTTTATTTTTAAACTTGAATAATTAATGAATTTTTTAAAAACCGTTCAAACTTTTGAGTTGATTTTTGTTGCATAATTTCAAAAACTCTCATTATTTTTATGAAGTTGGCGTATTTATAAACTATTATTAATATTTTAATATTAATTCGTATTTAATTTGATTGGTAGTGATGGAAAAAACTTTAAGGTGATAATATTAATGACGATGGAAATGGAAATACTAAACGTTTCGTCACCCTCTTTTTAGCATTTTGAAGTTGATTTTGATTTATTCTTACCTTGAATCCTTCAATTTGTCCATTTCGCGAATCAGATGGCACATCACCCCATCGTACTACAATGGTAGTAGAAGAAGTAGCATTCGCCGTTACATTAATAGGACCGGAAGATGGAACTGTTGGAAAAACGATTGTAAAAATAAAATGGAATTATTCCTTCATTTACGAATTATAGCACTCTAATCAACACATACCAGATTCTTTGGTTCTTTCAATATAAGACGGACTAGGTAGAGAAAATCCGACATCATTAAAAGCAATCATAACGATCTCGTATTCGGTATATTCTTCCAAACTATCTAAAATATACGAGTTACTAGTGGGATCGTCAATTGTAACGAAATTTGGTCCGAATTCCTTATATGAGCCACTTCCGGAACGTAATTCTCTAAAGGTGACATTATATCCGCGTGCATTGCCAAACCACTCGGTTTGTTGTAGAGGCTAAGCACAAGAAATTGCATCTGGTTACGTACTCTGACTGGAAATTTAGCCAAGTTATCGTAACCACAATACTTACCGTCCACCGAACACGTAATTGCGTCGCGGACATAGCTCGAACGGTGACGTTCCAAGGTGGATGTGCTGGCGGCGCTTGTATAGTTTGAAACTCTTTGGTTGCATCGGACGGTTCCGATAATCCTACCACGTTCATCGCTATCAAACGTAACTTATACGTTGTAAAGGGTATCAAGTTATTCACCGTTAAAGTTGTAGCTTCCGGGTTGGATTCTTCGTATATAGGAAACCATGATACGTTTCGGCGGGTTTGAGCCTGAAGAATAGAAAGTCATTGATATCGTAAGAAGGTACATATAACATTTTATTCGTGTGGGGTGATTCGAAGCTTCACAGAATGAAATTAACATACTTCGACGATCCATTTAATAATAGAAGAGTTCCCATCGAATCCAGGGGTGAATTGTAACACTACAGAGAACGCTTCGATATTCGTAACTGCTAGTTTAGTCGGTGGGTGAGGAAGTACTGGTTCGACACCAGATTGTATCACTGCTACCCTCGTAGGACCAGGACCAACTTGAGTCCAAGCATATACTTCGAATTTATAATGCGTAGAAGGCTACAATAATAAACAGTATATCAAGTTTTACTCTCAACTCGAGATAGAAGTTCACTCTAAACTAGTCAATAACCCTACCATCAAATTATTAATCCTTATTTGAGTAATAGCCTCTGTTAAATTTTCACTACTCATGGTTGATGGTTTATCTCGAATCGAGTATGAAATCGTATACGCCTTCAAAACACCGTTCGGATGCTTCGGTGGGTTCCATACCACAGTTACCGATCGATCGGATATACCTTGAAATTGTAGATCACTTATTTGGTCCGGAACTGAAACATACGTACAACCCTTATCGTTAGTCTAGGCACTTATGACGAAGTACAATCGAAAGCACAAAATACAATACCGTCTTCGTGGGTTCGAATCAAAACCGGTTGACTAGAAGGACCTCCGCCGAGGTCGGTGAAACATAATACTGTTACATTATACTCGGTATATTTTTCTAAACCATTCATTACTGCAGTCAGAGGAGCGAATGAATCGATCAAATTAGGCGGTACTGTTATTTCTCGGTGCATTGTTTCGCCTATGAATGCATACACAGCGTTAGCGATTGTTATTAAATTATTTTTCAAAGAAAACAAATACTACGGATGTTTTTAAATTACCTTTCCAAGCTTGTATTTTATATCCTTGATTGACTCCGTTGATATGTTGAGGGTGCAGCGGATCCCATTTTATGAAAATAGCTGTCGAATTTAGAGATTTCACGTTTACGTTTTCGGGCTTCATTTCGGGCACTGGAGGAAGAACCAAAACGTCAGATGAAAATTGTAAATTGAAAATATTTCAAAAGTTGAATTTACCTCCTTCTTTGGTTTTCACTTTAACTTCTTCGCTAAATACTCCCATTCCTTTTTCGTTATAAGCGGCGACTTGCAAAACGTACTCTTTCCACGTGATCAGTTGTTCAATTAGGTAATTTCTTTGGCCCTAAATAACGAAATGAAAATTTTAAAAAACACATCTACGTTGGAGCAAATAATGCCATCGTTTTTAACAACGATTCGGCTAAAAATTTATCATAAAATACGTACTTCGGTGGAAATATTCTTATAAGTCCAAGGAGCAGAATCATATCCGTACAATTTGTATCGTATAACGTATCCCAAGATACGCCCATTACGTACATCTTCGGCTGGAGGCTGCCACTGGGTAATAATTTCCGAAGACGATCTCGCAGATCCCGCAAAATTAGTCGGAGGTCCAGAAGGAGCTAAATTTTCATTCCACAATTAATCTTCTGTACACAGGAGGAACGTAGTACCGAAAGTAAATTCGAAAGGACTTACGTTCTTGAGGTAACTGAACAACATTACTAGCATCGGAAGCTGACCCTTCTCCGACACCGTTCACCGCACTCACTCTAAACTGATACGAACTAGCTGCCTTTAGATTGGTCAACATGATGGAATTTACGTTAGCAGATACGTTACTCAGTTCGGTGACCCAGTTCAATAAAGGATCTACGATGGGACCTGAAAAACGAGTACAAATAACTCACCGTTAGTATGCTTCGATTGGCAAAGACATTTTCAAAAAATATAAACTTACCAATATCTGGAACTTCGCGTTTCTGGACGATATACTTCAAAATGGGGCTATTACCGTCGAAAGCGTGAGCCCAGCTTAAATTCACCGTCCTATGATCAACTCGTTCGGCTCTGATTGACGTAGGACTATATGGTAACTCAATAACGTTCAATTTAGCCACACGAGTATCGTTTCCTCCGCTCGAGAGAAGTAAACATTTGTAATCTCCGACATCCGTTGGTCTGGCTGCCTTTATAGTGAGCGTGCCATCGTTGCTAATATTAATGCGAGTATTTTCGTATCCGATCACTTTGCCATTATGGAACCAGTCGATTTGATAAGGAACATTGGGGTCGCCGGAGACTTTGCATTGTAATACTGCGTCTTGGCCGAGTAAAACTTTCGTATCCGATGGTGGCTGAGATATTTGGGTTTTCACTGAAGAAAAACAGACAAAGATGAGTATTTCTTTTCATTCTGCCGGGCATGAACCCATTCATTGAACTTGGACTTACTTCTAACAGCTAAATAAGCGCTGGTTTCAACTTTGCCAGCTTCGTTAGCTCTGACACATGTGTACTTTCCACTATCGCCGACACGAGCTCCGGTGATGAGTAAATCGCCTTCTTCTAAATACTGGAATCGATTACTCTGCGGTATTGGTTGCGAATCTAAGAATAAAAAAATTCAAAATATGCATTTTTCGTGTTAAATTTACGTCCTAGTTGCGAGGATTTCTTCGCTCACCGTAATAATACCACGTAATATTAGGAATTGGAGCTCCGGCCGCGCGACAATTCAGTATTATATCGCTACCATCGAAAATGGTGGTGTTTTTTGGCGCCATTTCTATCACAGGTGTCGAACCTTGGCAAGAAAATGAAAAATAATTCGTTAAATTATCGAGAAATAAATTTTATTTCAAACTCCAAACCACACTTACTTCTAACTTTGAGCCAATAGATAACCGAATCCATTCCAGCATCGTTGGACGCGACACATTGAAATAATCCGGTATCTTCTACCCTTAAATCCTTTATCACTAAGGTGCTGCCTTCTTCGACGTAATATCTATAAATTAAAATGAGTCGATTTAGTGTGAAATATTCGCATTGTTGAATTGTACATGATTTCAATCGAGATTATGTTACCGTTTCGGTTGCGATAATTTGGTCACATCTATGGCATTTTTATACCAAGTTATACTAGGAAAAGGATGACCTATCGCGTCACAAGGTAATTTCACTATCGAATTATAATCTTCTAATGTTTCTCTAGGAACGACATTCGTAATACTCGGTGGTCCTGCAAAAGAAATTACAAAACATAATAATTAATCAACATCTCATGAGAACCTATCGAGAAATGGTGCCAAATCTGCATATTAAAACATTGAAGAAATATATAGGTAGGTACTAAAAATAGTGAATTGTACTCACTAAGAACCGAGACTATAGCACTAGCTGATAAATATATTTTTTTGCGTTTGCTGATTTCACACGTATAATTGCCAGCATGATCGGAACTGGCGTTTACCAAAGTCATTGTTCTTTTCCACCGATCGTAATTAGTCCTGAAGCCCCAATTTTCCAAAGGCAGGCCATCTTTGTACCACTCTTTGTCGAAGAATTGATAACTGCAACGTAAAATAAGTATTTGTTTGGTTTTAGTGAAATAAAGACTAAAAGTAGGTTGGACGTGAATAAATTAATGGGCAGATCGCGCTGACTGGGCTTTAATTATAGGGAGTAATCTTCTAATTAGAGATTAAAACGCGTCGGATGAGATGGAGACTGTGCCCGGCCTTCGCTCGAAGCAAAGAATGTGAAAAATTTAGCGTTTTCTTCGGCGATGAATTATTTTTATTTAAATCTTGAAAAGATATTTCGGAGAAAATTTTGGAATATTTGTTTCTCGACGAAATTGGAAAAATAACTTGGTTCAAAAAAAAAATTAAATAGGTTTTTTGTGGAAATTGAAAAAAAATGCTTTTAAATATCTCGTAGAATTCAAAAATTAATCTTTCAACATACGAGAATTTATCTGTTTTTCTTGGGAGTAGAATTTTTTGGTGTAAAAAAAGTAAAAAATTATTTTTTTTAATTCAAATTTTTTGAATAAGTATTATCTTTAAAAAAATATCAAAAAATTGGTTTCTTAATAAAACTTGAAAAATTTTTCTAAAAACGAAAAAAAAAAATGTAGCATTGAACAAACTTAATACATTTTTTCTTATTTATTTATTTTTTTTTTTAATTACTGACATTTGAACATAATTCTTAGAACAAAAAAAAAATAATAGTCAGTATTTTAATTTTAAAAAAATAAGGTGTTTTTCTTTAAATTGGCGTTAAAAAAAAATCAAAGTTGATTATTAATGAAATGAGAAAAATTAAGCATTTCTTCAAAACAGTGGTGAGATTTTAATAAATTTATTTTAATTAAAAAATGGTCCATATCAAAATTCGAAAAAAAATTGATTCGAAAACACTGAATTGTGCTTTCAATAACATTTTCTAAAAAAACACTTTAAATTACGTTTTTTTAAACATTAGGGGATTCGTTTAAAAAAATTGAAGAATGTTTTTCTTCAAATTATAGGAACTTTTCAAGTTCAACACAAAAAATTCTAATCGTAATTTTCAATGAAATTGGAAAAATTTGAACGAATTTTCTTCAGAAAAATAAAAACAAAAATTGGTTCACACCAAAATTTGAAAACAATAAATTTGGTTTAAAAATAAATGATAAATTAGACCTTCAATAACACTAAAAAATTATTTTTGAATGATTGTTCTTCAAAATAAATATTTTTTCAAAAGTTGGGAATTTAAAAAAAAATAATTTGTTTTTCTTTTCAAATTATTAGATTTTCTTTTGATTTCCTCCAAAAAAGTAAAAATTAGTTTTTACTAAAATTTGAAAAATTTGTTTAAAAAGAAATCAAAGAAGAGTAGTTTGGAACAAAACTGCACAATTTTCTCAAAAAATTAGATTTGAATAAATTTATTTTTGAAAAAAAAATAATGGTAGAATAATCAATAAATTGACCTTTCAATAGCATTTTAAAAAATTATTAAATTATTTTTGAAAGTAATTTTTCTAAATTTTTATATTACATATTTTTTTTAAATTGACATTTAAAAATATGAAGAATTTGACATTTATTTTCGAATCAGAATTGTTTGCTAAAAAAAATGGTTTTAATCGAATTTGACAATTTTACTAGAAAATGAATATTTAAAAAAAGTAGTTGAATATTATTATAGTTTTGAACAAAATTGAACATTTTTTTTTAAATAGTGAGATTTGAACAAATTTATTTTTGAAAAAATAAAAAAATAGGTACTATTGGTTTTAAAAAAAATAATTCAGCTTTCAACAGCTTTTAGAAAAGAATTTTGAAGTTTTTTTTTCAAAATTACTCACTTTTTTAAAGTGGCATTTTATTTAAAAAAAAAAAAAAAAAAAAATTAAAAAAATCAGAAAAAAAAAAAAATTTTTTTT
>FIZV01007792.1:0-27931 GCA_900050545.1 Trionymus perrisii | reverse complement strand
GGGGTCCAAAATTTTTATGGTAGAATTCCTACACCGAGAGAACCCCAAATACCAAATTTGACCTCATTCGACCCATTAGACTTGGTGCTGGAGTGCCAAAAGTAGCGGCAATCTTATTATAGACATAGGTATAATTATATATGTGAAATTTCGAACACAATAGCCTTCATAAATTCGGCTAAAAATTGGACAATTTTTCTCAGAGTTATGGTAATGGTAACCATAAAATATTTTGTGGCAAGCAGATGGCATTTCCTTTTTTTGTAATTCAAAATCTTGATTCTTCAGCTATCTGCAACTTTTACTGCGTTCAAAATAAGAATAAAAAAAAAACACATGATCATCAACACCCTTTCGAGCAAGGAAGTTTAAAATACATAAAGCAAAACATGGCCAACTATTGCTTGAAATTGTTTTGCTGGCTGAATTCTTGCCTTTTCCTTTCCCCCTTGTCCATCTCCATTTGCTCGATGTGTTTTTTTTATTCTTATTTTGAACACAGTATAACCCAGAGGGCTAAAAGTGGTATCCAATTTTGAAGTCGACTTCGGCGAGATGTAATACACCTACCTATCTACCTATCTAACCTACCTATCTAACTAATTACCTACTAATCTAATCAATAAAAAAATATTCAGCCACTTCTATATAGTTGAATGATTAAATAATTTTGTTATTATTTTGAATTGTGTTTTATTTTTGCTTTTCTCGGTTTTCATGTGACATCTGCTGCATAACACAAGCTGAAGACGAATTTGAAGATACATTTTTTTATAATATCAAATAACTGGTGAGCATTTTTGTTCGTAAATAGTGCGTCGCACCTAATACCCATCTATTTAGATTTTCTGATTAAAAATGATGTATTTTTTTGTAGTTGGCACATACCTAATGTTATTAGTTTCAGATTTTAGAACTCGCTCCGTTGAACGCTAATTCTTACGCCAAGACACTATTTCAATGAATAAATTGGGACGAATTCCACTTGAGCGGTACATTTCATCGGTCATAAAGATACAAACATCTTCTCGATATCAATAGTTGTCAATTACGATTGTCGATGCAAATGAAGAATAATTTTGTGATCTGGTTATCTGGTAAGTTGGAGACATTTTTACTTCGCAGCTCTTGGTAGGTGCTGAAACAAGTACCTAACTACATACTTACTTACTTTTTGAGATTAAAAATTACTCGAGTTGTAATTGAAAATTATAAGGAACCGTACTCATAATCATTTCGACAAGAATTCAAGGATGGAGTAATATTGAAAAAAGAGCTGCCGCTCAATGCGCTTATAGTTATACAGGAAGCGGATTAAACATCGTTAATTGTTCATTGGCCGCCATGGGTACTTCAGTTGACGAAATGCCTAGAACGAAAGGTTATGTAAATGTACGTTTCTTACGTTTTAGACTTCCTGCGTAGAAGGCGATAAGTAAATTTCTAAGGTATGAAATACCAATGCCTTTACGAACTAATATTCAAAAGCAGGACTTTAGATTTTAGATTTGTCAGATCAAGCCAATCTACAGATAACAGAAGCTTCGCTATTCCAAAGTTTCGAAAAAACTCTACAAAAATTAATATTACACGGCCATAAAAATGTCATGAGAGGAAGCGACAGTACTTTTCAGAAGCAATTATTCGGTAATATAATAAATTTAGAATACCTGAAATTCACTTCTTCAAACCTCGTTAGCGATTCCCATCAGTGGGTATTACCAGCAAATATTTCAACATACATAATAGATGATAATGGCTACACCACTCTCAATTTCAAACCGAACTTGAAGCTGAAAGTCTTGAGCATAAATTATAACAAACTGAACGATTTGCCAAAACTGAGCACGCCTGCTCCGCCTATAACTTCATTATACCTAAAAGGAAATCCTTTGACCGAATTCACCGTTGAAGATATCGCTGATTTATGCGATCTTGTAGATTTGAGATTAGAATTCACAAATGAGTTTTTCCTTGGTACGCCTGATGGTTATTGCGAGTGTAAAAAATTTGAAAATTGGACTCAGCTTCAAGATATTCTAGGAACTACTTATTCTTGCTCTACAACAAGTAGGTAAACTCGATTTTTAATCACTTTTGCCATTCAGCTGTTTATAGTTGGTAATTATTAATTCTTAATTTAATAAAAACTGAATCCTTGTTCAAGCGAAGGTCTGTCCTGATAACCCACTGGAAAAAGCTCTAGATAAACATAAGGGTTGTCCGCCAAAACCGAAGGCACCACTTAAATACATTGTTATTGGATTCTTAGCTGTTATTCTTTTGATTGCGTTGGTTTCATTCGCATGTATCAGATTTTTGGAAAGATCCATGTCAGGTAAGAAAAAAATCGTTCAGGTCTGGTAACTTGGAATTACTTAGGAAAATGATTTCTACTTCAAAAATAATTGAAACTTTTTCTAAAAAAAAAATTAAACTTTTATTACGAAAATTGAGATAGGTACCTACCTACTTCTTATTTCAAGAAAATTCGTCAGTTTTTTCCACAAAAAAACTAAGCGATTTTTTCGCTCAAAAAATTAAAAAATATTCTTAATAATCCAGAAAAATTAAGCGATAGAACTGCTAAAAAAAAAAAAAAAATACAAAGTATAAAAAATTTATACGTTTTTATTCCAAAAAAAAAGTTGAAAAATTTAAAATTTACCAAAATTGGAATATTTTTCAAAAATTCAAATTTCAACAAAAATGTAAATTAAAAAACTTTACCATTTCAAAAATACAAAATTCTGCAAAAATCAAAAAATTTTCCAAAGTAGAAAATAAAAAAAAAAATACAAAATATGGCAAAAAATCACCAAAATGGCCATTTTTTTCAACTTTCAAAATGACGATTTGACAAAATTGAAAATAGAAAAAAATTGAAAAATTAGCCAGAAAACAAAGTTATTTGTCAAAAATACAATTTAAAAAATTTCGATGATATCACCAAAAATAAACAATTTTTTGAAGATTTCAAAACTAAAAAATTTTTAAAACTTGAAAAAATATTGAAGTACCAACTACCTACTATTTGCCTACTAGGTACCTATGCAAAAATTAAAAATACAAATTTCCACCAAAAAGAAAAACCATCAGAAAAATTAATAATTTTTCCAAAAAAATAAAATGTGGCAAAAAATTTCAAGGAATCAAAAGTAAAAAAAAAAAAATGAACAATATCTAATAAAACGAAAAATTTAAGAACTTGAATATTTTTCTAAAGTTAAAAATAAAAAATAAATAAAAAATAAACAAAAATTGGAAAATTTTGAAAAATCTAAAATTTTATCAACATATCAAAGAATAATTTAGAATAAAAATTGACGGTTTGACATAATAAAAAATTTAGCTTAGGCATAATCCTTTATTTTTTTCTTATATTCTTTTAATATCCAATAAAAAAATAAAAACATTTCCAAAAATCCAAAGATCTTCAAAAATCCGAAGAAAATTTGAAAAATTTCCTTTGAAAACATCTTTAAATTACTTTTTTGTGACATTTGAAAATATTTTTAACTTACCTATTTCAGAAACACTCTTAAAATTTTTCCTTTCCGAAATAAAATTTCTGCACATTTTTTGTGAAAAATAAGGGAAAAATTTTTTAATAGATTTTTAAGATAAGATCTAAGATATTTATATTTTCTCTTCCAAAAAATATAGGTACTTAATTATAGGTAATTAGTTAGGTATATTTCATTTCAAAAATTTAGATTTTTTCAAAAAAATCAGATAAAAAATTGGGATTTTCCCTTTAAAAATGTGATTTTTGTCCTCTATTAATATTTAGGAGAGTACTTAAAAAGTTGGAAAAAACATTTTTTCTTCCAAAAACTGAAATTTTGTAAAGGAGAAAATTGAAAATTCATTTCCATAACATTTAGAATTGCTTTACACTTATCTACTTTAAAAAGATGTAGGAACTTCCCTCCCCCTCCCCCTCCCAACGAGATTTTTTATTTTTTTCACAAGGATTTGATTAATTATTGTGATTTTCTATAGGTAAACGCAGTACGGACACAGTTGAAGATGAAGATACATATAGCTATGACAATGCATATGGCTATGACTATTAGGTATTATTGAAAAAATTACTGATTTTCATTTTCCTTCTACATTTTTTAGTATTATTTAATCAATAAATGTACCTAAACGTATTTACCTATCTATATTGTACTAAAGGTTTAAGTCGAAAAATTAAACCAAAAAAAAAGTCAAAAATGAATTCGTCGATTTGAAAAAAATTATTTAAACGTATTCTAATACGTATTGAAAATTGCACCCTTTCAACAAGTTGGTGGTTAGTTGTTCGACATAGCAGACATTCTAGAGCAAGAATTTTCTTAATAAAAATTCGAATTGGTCTTACACGCAGAATTTCTATATCTACCCCGATACGTGCCTCAGAGGAAGTAAACATAAACTTGAAAGTCAAATGAATATTGTAACCATGGAAACTGAACCTACACTCCTAAAAGTTTCAACCCTCAGTCGAATGGCCGACTTCAAACCATAATGTTTCGTTAGTTGTATCACTTTGATGTTTTTTATTCATTTTTTACTTATTTGTTTACAGTAAACTTAATTTTTGTTAGTTACTTAGGTAAGTACTAAGTAGGCATGTGACATATTATCTTTTAATACAAAAGTTGCATGTTGTGTACTTTTTATTACATATTTCATAATTTTGGAAGTTGAACTTTGCATATTAGGGTGTGAAGAATACCTGTGCTCACCTGTAGAAGTATTTTCAATTGCAATTTTCAAGATTTAAAATATTTATAATAAAGTGGATGGTCGAAGCATACCTATTGTAAAAAGCTCCACCGCCATAAAGTAAAAACTGGTTCTTTTTAATCATAGAATGAGCAATGGGTGAGGAAAAAACAAAACACCTACACACTTAAAAACAGCATCAATTTTTCATTTTATCGTCTTCCTTGTCATAATCATAATTTCCTTTTGTCTTATCTGAGCTTCCTTCCTCTTGGAGTTCATGTAATAATTTATTGTTTGAAATTGATGTAGGCGTCATTTACTTACATTTTGTTATTCGCGAAGTCTCTTGCTCTGAGAATTGTACGTTCATTCAACTTTTACATTTTATGGTATCATTTTTTAAAATTAAATTACGAGTTCGCGTTGCAATACAGATTCCTATCATTCACTCCGTCGAAATTCAATTTCCAAAAAAATGAAAATTGTAAAAAATTTGAAATAATTTTGTGAGATATCTAACAGTGTTTTTGAAAAAATATTATATTTTTTTAAACAGATTATCAGATGAAATGCTGAGCCAGTGATCATGGTGGCAGAAACGTTACTAAAATCGTATAAAAATCACGAGACGTTTTCCCTCGAAGACGAATCCAGGGAAAAATTGTGCGAATTCGAAGATGACGATTGTTTTTTAAATCATTTGGAAAACCATTGCGAAGAAACTAAAAGCAGTAATTACGAAAAAAGTGTAAACGAATATAATGAGAACAAAAAACCTAAAAGCATTCTAATTAATCACGAAAATGAAAACGTTACCAAAAAAACAAAACCTAATAGATTTGTAAGTTTTACCTTGGATGAGAATAAGAAACCTTTTACATCCTCAATTTATTACGGAGTAAAAAGTTACCTGCATCACTTTTACGAACCTGTCAACAAAACAGCATATGACACGGAAAATTTGATGGTAATTATCCTTTTTCATTCCCCAATAAGCTTGATTGATGAGTTACCATTTGAAAAAAAAAATTGAACATTGTTACAGGAGGACGATTTTGAGTTCGTGGTTGAACCAGGAAGACGCCGAAGTTGTTGGTTTTTGATCAGCGTAATGACTGGAATAGTATTTTTATTAATTGGTATTATTGTAATATTAGCAGCTAATTTAACACCATTGAGAAATCCGGTAGTGGGTATTAAGCATAATTTGGAGATATTGGATCAAAAAGCTATAGCATTTAATCAAAAAATAGAAACTTGTCAGTTTCTGGGGTTGATTATATTCTGCGCTGGAGGAATAGTAATCATGTTAACTCTTCTAGTAGCTACATACGAACAAGAGTGCGGTTGTAATAACATAGGGAATCAAATACTATATCCATCTTTAATGGATTCAAATGCGTGGATTAGGTACGTTGAAGGGTATCCCAATGCGTGTGATAGTAGAATTCCACTTTCTGAAGAAATCAAAGCTGTACAAATTGATAGAGTAAAAGATTAATTGTTTACGATTTTGCAATAAAATGTTTATAAAAATCAATATCAATTATTAATTTTTAAAAATTTAATAGGTAATTACAAATGAAAGGTACCAAAATTTCAATATAAAATCAATCACAAGAAGAATCTTCTACGACTGGTCTCCAGTTCATGCCTTCTTCCAAACATATTCCACTCGTATTCGCCAAATTTAGAATCGAATGTGCCGCGTTGAACTGATTGTAATTTTAATGTAAATCTTGGACCAAGTTCTCTCAAAGCTGGCTGTCCTTTAATGAATTTATATCGATGGTGTCGGAAAAATATATAATCTCGTTGATTATGGAAAGTAACAACTCGTCGACCCTTGAAATCGGGATGATAGTGAAATATCGAACCCAACATTCTACCGACAGTTTGCCCCAACCGGGTATTGAAATTATTTAGAATGACTTCGGGACGATGCGAAGTGATTTCCTTCATTTGCTTCTTATTACACGTTTTAATGTTACTCAATCTAAAATAAGCCGTAGGTCCTTCCGGTAAATGTATCAATAATAAACCATTCGGTTCAAATCTATCTTCATTTATCACAATAATATCGGTAAATTTTTTTTGAATAGCATCCTTTACGATACTTTTTATGGATGTGTTTTTTCTTCCAATCCGCATACAGTTGGGAATTATTTTACATAATTGTAAAGCGAATCGTCGAGATGCCTTTATGGGATTTTCTGAGAAGGTGATAAATACCTTTGGTTCATACTCCTTACTGAAATAAGAACTCAATTCGTCGGTTTCTATGTCACGATTGATTTCATCAATAACGTCTTCGGGAGCATCTTTCAGTACAGTGGAATCTGCTTCTCTACATGATTCGATAGTTTTTGGTACCTGTTTTTCGCGACCTTCTTGGTCTCGTTTTTTTCGCCGTTCTTTCTTCTCTTTCTTTTTCACTCGTTGAACCTTCAATGTTTCTTTTCGTAAAGAATGCTTTGTTTTTTTACGATCAAATTTTGGTAGTAAAGTTTCACCGACAGCTTTTCGTTCTTCGAGTTTTTTGATTTTTTTCAAAGAATCACCAATTTTTGAATCATCCATTGTGATATAAAATTAATTAAACTCAGCACTCAACACTTTTTCATTCCGAACTTCTCAAATCTCGATTTACAAATTTCAAGTTTTCAAAAAAAATTCAAAACATGCGAGTTGTTTGAAACTTTATTGACTTTATGCCCTGAATAATCAAAATATTTTCATATTTGAATTCGATAGCGACTCTACTGGTATGAATTTGAAACAATTATTTTTCATGAAAAATTTTACAAAAAATAGTCGGGCAAAAAAAAATTCCAGAAGGCAAAATTTGTTCTATGGTTTGTTCTGGTTTGTTCACTTTCGGCGGCAAAATAACAAGATTCCTTGTGGAAATTAATGGAAAATCTTATCAAATTGCGTACGTGATGTAGATATAACTATGACAGGGCATGAGGGTATTAAAAGAAAGTACTGACTTGATTTCGCGGTTTTTTTCACTTCGAGGTTTAATGGTCTGCCGAGTGCCGTGTCCTATAAAGTGGTGAAGTTCAGTTCAAGTTCCATTTTTCCGCCCAATTTACTTCAATTGTAGTTTTTGATTTAATTTTAATTAAATAATCAGTGACAATGTATTGTGCTACGAAGAAGCTGTCCAGCTTTTCGATCAACGATAATAAGCTAAATGAGGATAAAGAAAACATCGCCTACAATGGCCGATCCATCGAATCGTTCAAGCCGAAGGAAACTCATGGCATGACCGAACATCGGAAAAAGTTTATTGCTGAATTGGAGCCTTTATTAAAGCCTAATCCTCGTAGATTTGTAATAATGCCAATTAAATACGATGATATTTGGGCCATGTTTAAAAAGGCAGAAGCTTCATTTTGGACAGCTGAAGAAGTAGTATTGGACAAGGTACTTATTTAGATGTAGTACTGATTTTGAAAAAAGTCCAGTATGTATAATCTGCATAATATTTTCAGGATTTCAGAGACTGGGAGAAACTGAAACCCGAAGAGAAGAAGTTCATTTCGCACGTTCTTGCATTTTTCGCCGCATCTGACGGTATCGTGAATGAAAATTTAGTCGAGCGCTTCTTTCAAGAAGTTCAAATCCCCGAAGCTAGATTCTTCTACGGATTTCAGATCACCATAGAGAATGTTCATTCAGAAATGTACAGTTTATTGATAGACACATACGTCAAGGATCCTACTGAACGGTAAACACTACGGTGTTTTATACTTTTATAATAACCTTGATAGTGGTTTAATTAGTTTTTGTATTTTAGAGATTTCCTGTTCAATGCTATTGAAACAATGCCTTGTGTTAAGAAGAAAGCAGACTGGGCGTTGAAATGGATAGCTGATAAAAATGCTACTTTTGGAGAAAGGATCATAGCGTTTGCTGCCGTCGAAGGCATCTTCTTTTCAGGAAGTTTTGCTGCAATATTTTGGCTTAAAAAGCGAGGCCTAATGCCTGGATTGACTTTCAGTAACGAATTAATATCAAGGGACGAAGTAAGACTTCAAAGCTGCTAAATTTTTATCGATTTCTGCAAGTTTATTTACGTTTGTTATCTTTTATCAGGGTTTACATACCGATTTTGCCTGCTTAATGTTCAAACATTTGATTCAAAAACCAAGTGTTGAAGAAATTACCGAAATTATTCGTGACGCTGTTGCAATCGAACAAGAATTTTTGACAGAGGCTTTACCCGTATCGATGATTGGAATGAATAGCGAATTAATGAAGACTTACATTGAATTTGTAGCTGATAGATTGTTGGTGGAATTGAATTGTCCGAAGGTGAGTTAGCATCGTGTAATGTATCACTATTGTTACATCATTTTTTCTAAACACTCGATTGATTACTTTTTACAGTTATACAACTCTGAGAACCCTTTCGATTTTATGGAAAATATATCCTTGAATGGTAAAACGAATTTCTTCGAAAAGAGAGTTGGAGAATATAAGAAAAGTGGAGTTATGTTCCCATCCGGTGAGAATGAATTCAAATTGGACGCTGATTTTTAATATTTTTTAAAGAATTTTTGTTGATTGTATTAACGATACCGTTTTTAGTTAGAACGTGTGTAGGAATAAGATTCATCTCATTAATACTTTTTTCGCCTTTTTCATTCTTCATCGTCCTATTTTTTCCTGTTTAAAAACAGAATGATTATATATTTCTTGATTTTAAGCGGGGGTTTACCATAAGATTGCTATTATAAGGTATTTATTGTGATTTTTTATTGAAAATATTGATTTAGTAGAGTTACTCCGAGTTCAAAGATGCTGTTTACATTCTTATTGACGTGTGTTGCTTTTATCTAAACAATTTTATTTTTAAGGTGATTATGTTGAGAACAGACGATCTTTTTATCCGAGATTTTAATTTAAGCCTGTTAATTATAAAGAGTTCTTGGAGTTATCATAATTTCAATTGTTGATTAATTTCGAAGAATCGTATACTACGGTCTCAATTTTCCCTAATTTTGTATTGAAATATTTTACTTGTATAAAGTGGTTTTCTCTGTTATGTGCACTTTTTAAATTCTTATTTCTATCTTGAAAATTTATTTCTCGAATATCAAATTTTCAAGTCACCGCAGAATTGGACTAAAATGATATCTGGGTCAGAACGGAGTTGGATTAATACTCGACTATGTTCTACAATGAAATTGAAAATCATGCATTTGAATTTGAATTGTAATTTTATCAAAAATTTATCAGAAAATGGAATAGTTTTGCAACCTGCAACAATGTCAGTCGTCATCATTACAAGCCCAATGTGTTGCATATACCTCGCAATCACAGGCGCAGTGATACCAAACAGACGTCATGATTTTTTGGAGTCTGTAGGTACGTAGACTACGTACTAGGTATATACTGAAATACTTCAAATACTTCTGCGGATATTGCATTTTTTTATTTTTTATTTTTAGATGTAATCGAAATTAAAGATAGCTATTTAAAAATTTGTTTTCATATCATCGAGTGGAAGAAAAGAAAGTTACATTCAACTAATAAACTACCTAATTAATATATAAAAATATTTAGAGAAACACGGAGACAGTACTAAAATTGTGCTGTAGAATTTTATCACTTTTGTAAATATAATGTAATTTAACCACAGAGACCATTCACTGTCTCGAATACAAGATAGACTTAACATCATTGTTTTACTGATACCAGTTGCAGATCGTTAATCACGAACAAAAGAATGCTTTAAGTAAATGATTTTCTCGCAGATCATTCCAACAGATGAAAATTTCTGAGATTTGAATATTTATTTTGTATTGGTTACTTGACCTCATTCTATATATTTAACAATAGGCGAATCGTTGAAATTATTTGAAAATTTTCGTAAGAATCTATCGAGTGTGTAATTTATTTAACTGTTTGTATAGATAGATAGATACCATTGCCTACATATGTACATCTACATGTAGGTGAAAAAAAGTGCATTGTGAATCGGTACCGTAACAAGTGTCTATCAATTTTTTGTTTTAATGTACCGGAGTATCTACGTAGGTAATTTGACTCTTGATCAGAAAATTTGAGTAGCTACACCTACTTCATTTCTTGATAAATAAGTTTCAGAGAAATATTCTTATTGGTTTCTGTTTCACAAATTTATTGGTTTAAGTAGGTACCGTTTTCGTATATAAATTATATCAAATTCAAATTTATTAACTACTTGGAAGTGTCAGTGTCTTAAAATAACAGCGAAACATAATGGACAAAAAACGGTTACCAGTCGTTCGTTAATCAAAATTTAAAATAAAACTTATCCTTCATCTTTCCTCATTAATATTCACCAATGAAATTTTATCTTAATTATAAGGTACATACGTTTAAACAATGTAACGGAAGGTTTTCGTCATGCATATTGATAATTAATGCAGATACAGGAGTGAATTTCGATGAATTCCTTTCACTGCAGTTCAAAATGATTGCAAGTGTTAGTTTCTCTATTCAGTTTCAAAAATTTGCTAGGTGATGCAAGCTAGTGGTTTTGTTATCTTCAGCAGAAACAGAATTTAAAAAAAATCTCTTATTTAGAAAAAAAAAAAATTTAAAAAAAATCTCTTATTTAGAAAAAAAAAAAATTAATTAATTAATTTTTTGTTTCAATTTTTTTGATGAAAAAATCTCAATTTCTTCTAGAGTAAAAATATTTCCCAAATTTTTTGTAAAAATATTCTGAATTTTCTTTAAGCTATTTTAAATAAAATTTCCTGTAAAATTTTTGAATTGAAAAAATTTTGGTATTTCTTTGAAATAAAAAAAAAAGTATTTTTCGGGAACAAAAAAAAAACTCAATTTTTCTGGAGTAAAAATATTTCTCAGATTTTTAGAGAAAAAAATTCGTAATTTTCTGAAAATAAATATTTTTTTGAAAAATAATCTTTCACTTTTAAAATTTTTTTTTTCTACTTTTGGGGGTGAAATTTTTTTTGTATTTCTTTGGAATACTACTTGAATTACCTACATATACTAGGTATTAGGTTAGGTACATGATGAACGACTCAAACTTCTGCATAATGAATTTCAAATTTTGGAAGTATTACGCATAGCTAAGCCTCTTATTTTTTTTAGAAGAAATATTGATTTCGTCATGAATGTACTCATCTCTAGTAATGTTTCATGTCACTATCAGTTTAATTTTTAAAGAATGGTTTAACATGATTCTAACTAAATTAGCTAATATCCAGTGACGTGGCCAAGGGGGGCAAATTGGGGCGATTGCCCCCCCCCATGACGACGAAAAAGTAGAATTTTTGTTTTTTTCGAAAACATCACTTAAGTGACTGTCTGGCTCACCATTGACCCTCGAAATCAAAAGTCTAACCCCCTCCATTATTTCATCCTAGATACGTCACTGATCTGTTTTCAATCTAAGTATTTACGTTTGAAAAATACTTCTGTTGAAAAATTCTATTTTATTTGAAAAAAAGTAAATGAAAGGGGTTATAAGATTTATTACCTATTTTTTATTTATTTATTTTTTTTTCAAGTTGCTGCACGATTTTTAACATCATCTGGAAATTTGTCAAAATAAACTTGTTTTATCATTCTCTTTATTACACATCCACTACATCGGTGTTGTTACCTCTAGGTTTCAAAACTCCCCCTCTCCAAAAGGCATGGCAGACCACAGAAAATTTGACAAAAAAACACCTACTTCTTTTTCAGAAGTTCTCCCCCCCCCCTTGACAAAATCCTGCTACACCTCTGCTAATATCTGCAAAATATAAAAATGTAGGCAGAGGCATACTCTGGCAATTCAACTTGAGTTTGAGCTCTGGTCTCATCCTCTCGTTTTATCACTATTGTAAAACATTGAATAACGCGAATCATCTACCAATTGAACCCATAAGGTGGTGAAAGCTTCAAAAGTTCAGAAATTTAAAATTGGTGCTTACATGTTTTTAACTACATAATGTAGTGGTGAGAGGTCAAGTTAAAAATATGTACCTAACCTAAGTACTTTTGATTGAATCAGTTTTACTCAAGTGTTTTTAAAACTAATTAAACATTTAATTAAACACTGATCTGATCCACCAAACAATGTACTAAACAATGTACGAAAAAAGGCACAAAAGTCATAATTCAATCATTCAACTTCGTATGAACCTCTGGTAACACTGCCTCGTAACCACAAGTTTACAAGTACAAACCAGTAAGTATGACTAATATGTAGCGTACACAATGAAAAAGTAGGGGGAAACAGCTTGCACTCGAGTTTAACGGAACGGAATACGCGCCAACGAAGTCAAGAACAAGAACCAGATCCTAGAATGGTTTTAACACCTGATCAAACCAAGTTCATCATTATTTGGTGTTATCTAGGTTTTGTGTCCGCCGGTGATTGAAAAATAATCCGTAATTGTGTTCGAAATTTGCGTTCTGTGTAATAGATATTTTCGTTCGCGAGTGACATATTATAAATTGTTTGTTTGATGTTGAATCAGTGCTTATATCATACATTTGTGGCCGCATTGTTTATTGTTGGATTCTGCATTGGATTTTACATTTACCTGTACTTCTTTTACGGATCGTAGAATTCTTAAAGGTGAGTTTCTGTTTTGTTTCACTAGATAGATGAGGTTCATTTTGCTTTGAGCTTAGTTACAAGTACAACAATGGTTATCCACTATTGTTGATGTTGGTTCGATAGTAAATTAGATCCCAAATGCTGTATTGCTTGATCCTTTGGTAAATCTGTTCGAATTTCCAAGTACAGAGTACAAGTATTAGATAGAGATAGAAGTTTGAAATGGAGTAACTAACTAACTATTATAAATTTCTTGAGATCGGAATATCTCCAGTTTTATCCGCTTGATAAAGAGCAGTACATGAGTACTTTAGTATAATTTCCTTTGAGTATACTCATACCCAAAATTTTCCCTCTAGTCTTTTGGTCTATCCACCATTCCACAGCGATGATGGTAAAAGTTCATGATAATTCATGAGAACTATCTTCTTTCTTTTTTAACTTTTTTAGAACCATTCAGTTTAGTTAATGACAATCGAAGACAACAAAGTAGAAGTGCTTTGGAGTAGAGGAACGACAAAAAAAAAGAAAAAACTAAACACAAACACGTTGTGTTTAGTGTTTACACACTTCATTGGCTTATCAATGTCTGGTTTACATTTCTTATTCGAGTAATTTGAATGAATTTGAATGATGATACTTAGTACAGGCAAGATCAAAGTGGTAGTGAATTTTTATTTCGGTTTTGCTAGATCTAAATCTATTAAAATCGAGCTGATGCGATTATTCTACGAAATAATTTGAAATTTCAAAACGAGATGTACTTACCTACCTATTTGTTTATTCCGAATGTCAGCGATATCGAGATTACTCGCATAAATCACTGATATTTTCTCTTCATCTGGACATTTCATTAAGGAGCTACTGTATATCTTGTGTACGAAATGAGATGAAAACACAATTTGTTCTTTATTACTCCATCTAGACTTTATGACCATTTTATAGTGTTGGTTTCTGAAACTTGTTGATGGAAGTTTTGAAGGCAATAAGTATTCGTGCGAAAGTGTTTTAACGCTGTCATAAATAAGTTTTTTTTCAGTCTTCTCAGCGACAATGAACTTCGTATAATATTCACTCTAAATATGAAAGTTAATAATTTCTACGACTCAACAACTCTATAAGACACGAGTAATGTCCTGAAAATTACCATGAGGTGACGTAGATATCTTTCGTGATTTGGAATAAATATTGAGGCGGTATAATGTGAAAGCATTTTAGATTCGAAGAATTGGATAACGTTCAGAATACGTAATCGCGTTTTGAATGTTAAATTGGTTCATTTTTGGCGAGAATTTGGATCAGTGGTGGACTTCGTAGGATACTTCAATGCCGATGCGATAATCTACTTTTACCATAAGGTTACGTTGAGATTTTTCGATAAGTCATTAGGTACAGGTACCTACTGCCTAGCTGCCTACTTCTGGAGTTCTGGTGCATTATACTTATGGTTAAAATTACATCATGTACCATTTCCTAGTTGATCTTTTATATACCTGCGTAATGATGTGTATTTTTGTCGTTGATATGTTAAAATGTTTCAAGATAATTGAGGAAATTTCAAATCTTACTGAAGGAGTTGTTCGAGATAATGTTATCATGGTTAGCATTAGGTTAGTTACCTTGCATATCTACTATCTTGAAGAATGTTGAGATTAAGTTTTTAATATCTTTGGCATTGTGGGAAATTCAGCAAGAGCTCGAGTGCTCGAGTTGGAACCAAAATTTTAGTAGTTTCTCAAGTTTTTGAAGAAAATAATTTTTGATGTTTTGTATCAAAATGGAGTCAACGTAAAAAATTTCTCAAATTTTTGAAATCAACTTGAAAATATTCTCATTTTTTTTAGGAAAAATAATTTTTGTTTTTAAAGGAATAAGTCTCGATTTTTTGTTTTATTAATAAAAACTCAATAATTTCGAGGAAAAAAATAATGTTTTTAAAGCAAACTTTTTTTAATTTTTTTTGATTTTTTTAAAAAATTTCTTCATATTTTTTTAAAATTTTCTTCTCCAACAAATTCTCAATTTTTGGAGAAAAACGAATCTTTCAATTTTTTTTGTACTAAAATTTTATTTTTATTTTTGGAATAAAATAATATTCTCAACTTTTTGGTGAAAAAACAGTTTTTAGAACAAATGTAGTCATCACCAAAACTGTTCTTATTTTTTTTTGGAAAAAATGTCTACTTTTAGAAAAAAAAACACTCAATTTTTTTGGAGTAAAAATATTTCTCTTTTTTTGAAGAAAAAACTCACGTCTTGGAGCAAAAAAACTAAATTTTTTTCTATAAAAAATTCTCAAATTTTGGACTAAAAAATTTCTCAATTTTTTTATAGTGAAATTTTTTTTTTAGAGTTAGCGAAACAATACCTATCTGTTTTTGAAGCAAATGCAGTTAGCATAACAAATTATCTAAATTTTTGTGAAGAAACCCCTCTTTATTTTTAGAAAAAAATCTCATTAAAAAAAAAAACAATTCTTTCAATTTTTTTATTATTTAAAAAAATCTCAATTTTTCTTTCTCCAAAAAAATCAAAAAATTGTGTAGAAAAGAATTGCATAATTTTTTAGGGTAAAAATGTGTAAATTCTTTTTTCAATTTTTTGTCTAAATTTTTTTGAAAAACTCTTTCAACTGCTTCAATCGAAAAAATATTTTTTTGGTGAAAAAAAACTTTTTTTTTTTGTAGGTGGTGAAATTTTATTTGTATTGTTTTGCGATGAAAAACTTCTCAAATTTTTGGTGATTTTTTTTTTCAATTATTTTGGAGGAAAAAAGTCTTCTGTTTCTTCGAAAAAAAAATCAAATACACCAATTTTTTTGGAAAAAATATCTCATTTTTGAGAGAAAAAAACAATTTTTTGTCTTAATTTTTTTAGAAAATAATCTTTACTCCAAAAAATAGCTAATTTTTTTAATACTAAATCAATTTCTAAATTTTTTGTATAATTTTTATTTCTCAGAAATCACCTATTTTTTTGGAGTTTGTTTAAATATTTCTCAAATTTTGGAAGGAAAAAATTTCTGATGTTTTTGGAGCAGAAGTTTCTTCAATTATTTCAAAGTGAAAGGGGAAAAATGAATCAATTTGAACTTTGAAGAAATAATTTTTTGGAGAAGTAATGATTAATTTTTTTTCTAATAAAATCACTTACTTCATTTTTTTTAGTAGGTATAAAACATTTCAATTCTTTTGGGGTCATCGGTGTAAAAAAATCTCAATTCTGAGTCACCAGCTCTGACCTATGAAAAAGCGAATACCATGCAATTTCAAAACGCAGATTCATTTTCTTTCTAAAATCCTTTGCTCATTTCATTTTTATCCGAATATTACAAACTGACTTCGATAATCCGACTTATTTGTATACGTACTTTCTTCGCTAAATTTCCTTTTTACCGTTAAAATTTTACGCAGTAATAAAACGATCCCGAAATAATCCATGTATAATAAATTTAATTCTACAAACAGATGTTCTGGTCAATAACGCCAATATAGACATTTATATAAAAAAAAAAGTCTATGTAGATTATGTGTAGATACACCTGTAAATTATATACCTACTCATCATGTAATTTTTGTCTTCGTACCAATGGCTCATTTAATTTTCGTAATTGAAGATTGTATTCTGTAATTGTATAGCGAATTAGTTTTGGTTCTTGCAATGAGTACTTGAGGAGGTTTCAAGATGAGCTCATGTGTGGTTTGAAAACGTTACTTTGTCGAACACTTGAACAGTTAAACGATGTGGATACTCGTACGTATTTCTATTACTTACTTACCAAAGTTCATGAACTATCGCGTTTTCAACCATGAATGATAAATGAAAAAACACAAACGATATGTACCGCGTCAGTATCAAGTTAGTTTGTTAAACAATTTAATTCGAAGACAAACAAATGAATAAAAAACAAAAAAGTAGCCAAAAATTATACATTGTATAATTTGAAAAATTTAGTAGGTTATTTGGCCAAGGTTACGATGGAAAAGATACATCGTATGAAATAATGCACAATTTATGGACAAACGCGATGGTCATCTTCGCCTGTATACATTTTCCGGCGGAGAAATAAGCGAAAAATGAATGGTAATTTAGAGAGATAAATAATCAATGAAATTTGAAAGGAAACAATCGCAGGCACTTGCAGTCGTTCGCAAAAAAAAAAACTGAGATTCTTATCCAAAACTTTTATGGATCTTCTATTAAATCTATAGCTCGCAAAAATAGACCAGCTAATTTGTGGTTTTAAAAACACGAGGGGCAAAATTACCAAGTGTATGACCCAAAATGGAACAACACTCGATCGTGATGAGTTTGATTTCGATGGTCACTGAATAAGAATATGACGCATTACCTATGTATCCATTGTTTTGCAGTATCTAGAAGTTCGCTGGCAGGTCGTTCTCTCGTACTACACCACTTTGATGATTTCTACTCGTTGCGATGCTACGCACATGTCGCATATTGTCTATTCGATCGTCGCTCTATGTCGGTACTTTCTCTGAGATGGTACCGAGAGCTACTGTAATTACTTGTGTGCGTATCTTGTTTAATGCGTTAGCTACATACTGATTGACACACCTTTCTCTGTATTTATTGTAAATGGCACTATTTTTTATTCGTACGCGATTATTATTGTCTTCGATGGAGATTATTGAAGTGTTTGTTTCATACAGACGAAGAAAGTATTGGCAGTGGTTCAAGGTTATTATAAGCATGGTAATTAATATCAGCGTTAGTGGAGTCGTCTGTTAGTGAAGCTGCGAGTTACGTGACTTTTACCATAGGTACTAGGTAGTCCGGTTTTAGTACATGGAAGAATAACAGAGACAGCCAGAGCGGAGGCCAAGTTTGGCTAGGAGTCGTGTGATATGGGAAAAATTTTGACAGAGTCAAATTGATCAAAAATTACTCGTATTTTTCGTTATTCTGAATTCTGAAATCAATATTGTGCTTCTCCTTGTGTCTGAGGATTTAAAAAAAGATTTTGCATCTCGTGAAATTTACCATCAAACGTTGAAAACCTTCCTATATATGAATGAATTATCTACAGGTTGTCCAGCCAGTTGTAAACACTAATGAGATTTGAATACAATCAAGTGAACTTGACCAAAAACTTTATGTGCAACGTGTACCTATACCTATCTCGATTTTGGAGCAGAGTTTCGCAACATTTTCAAAATTAATTCAAGACGATGTATATGAAATAGATGGCACTTCTTGAGAGCTGCTTCAAAATTTACTTGAAAATTGTGCCTATCTTTGAGAATGAAGGCGCTAAAAAGATATATGTTCCTCTCATCCTCTCAGAGAGTTATACCTGATTCATTTGTATTGCTTTGACGAAATTTAGAAATTTTCATGTCACCCCGGTGTCTCAATAAATCTGTGAATTGCCATATCTCACTAGTTACTTCTGTTATAATTCCTTGTTGCTATCTAACTCCTTCGGTGTTTAAGATGACACCGAGGACATTTTTCGCATAACTTTTTTACTTCTTTTAAGAAATTACCTATACTTCACTTACTTGAAAAAAAAAAAAAAGGCTAATTAGATTCTTTGGAGTATTCTTGATTATTACAAAAATTTCGATCTCTACCATGCAATTTTGCGGAATGGGAATGATTACCAGACTGTACAGGAATGATTACTGAACTGTTTGGGAATGAGTACTAGGCTATCGGTGAATGATTACAACTTTGAAGCAAAATATCAGCAGGAAAATATAAAATATAAAGAGGTTTACCCTGGTCTAACTCTCATCAGCTGTTTGGGAATGATTACCAGACCATTCGGGAATGATTACCAAACTTTTTGGGAATAAGTACCAGACTATCGCAGAATAATTACAACTTTGAAACAAAATATCAGCAGGAAAATATAAAATGTAGGGCGATTCTACCCTCTCTTTATTTGCTGTTTGGGAATTTTGAATTTTTGAAGCAAGATGTCAGTAGGAAAATATAAAATATAAGGAGGTGCCTTCCCTTTATCAGCTGTTGGGAATGATTACCAGACTATAGGGGAATGATTACCAAACTGTTTGGGAATAATCACGAGACTTTCGAACAATGATTACAACTTTGAAGCAAAATATCAGTAGGAAAATATAAAATATAAGGAGCTCTACTATTTATCAAGTGTTTGGGAATGATTACCAGATCGTTCGGGAATTATTACTGAACTGTTTGAGAATGAGTACCAAACTATTGGAGAATGATTACCATTTTGAAGCAAAATATCATTAGGAGAATATAAGATATTAGGAGGTTCACTTCTTGTAACCAGCTGTTTGGGAATGAGTACCCTTGGGTAACTGCAAGTGCAAGCTGTATGTTTGTATAGGAGTGATTTTCATTTTTCATACGTATTATGCAAAATTGGGGAGGGGGAGGCCTAATCGAAGTTTTTGTAATACATGTAATTAAATTTATGTGTAGAATTTCAATCTAAAATTTTTGTTTGAAAATTTTTTCAATTATGTCATCCTTGAATAATATAGGGATATAGAGAATTTTAGAAAAGAGGTTGGAGTTTTGAAAAAATGGAATGTTCAGAATTGCTTTTGTCTTACGATCGCTGTATGGCGCCTGCTTTATCGTATCAGCCCAGATACCCTTGGTACTTCATTAAATTTTCCTCCAATAAATATGAAAACAAATTTCATCAAGTAAAAAAAAATAATAACACAATTTTTGGAATTTGTTCAAGGACACAATTGAAATGGTTTTGGGACAAAATTTGGTTCTTGGCATCATTCTATGTGTAAATTTTCTCATTTTATTAGTAAAATGTTGTAGAATTTAATAAAAATGTATTAATTTGTTAATTATACGCCAAATCTTCGAGTTGAAGTTGCAGTCGAGATATGGAAATTTCGTGCTCTTAAGTCGACAAACTTGTTTTTCATATCTACTAACTAATGATATTTTATTTCATTCCCGCGCATACAATGTTATAAATTGCAACCATTTGGCCTTCGCACCAGCAGAAGATGTCGCCAAAGATGTAATTTAGAGCGACAGAGAGTCCCTACATGGTCTACATTTCTGCGTAGGACATCACATTCTAATGCAGCCGTCTTCACTTTAATCTCCATTAAAAATACGACTTTCGTTACTCAATTTGGTGTAAGTATTCGAGTAGAAGGAAAAAAGTTTTTCGTTGTTCAACACATGTAAAGTGCACAGTAGAGAATAAATTACTTTTGCCTTTCTTCTATCAGTGTAATAATACGTGGAAGTGGAGGTGTTTTCACAAGCGCGTAAACGTCCATTGTTTTTAATAAACGAAAAAAAAAAATGAAAGAAGCGATTACCCACTCGTGTACATGGAAGTGTACGGTGATAAGATGGCAGTGTGAGGGCGACATCGAGTTCGAAGAGCCTTCGTGAGAATATTGAGCAGACCGACAGAAAAATTACATATTTTGATGTAGACTTTGGATGAACAGCGACCAAGGTACATAGGTAGAGGTATTTGCTGACACCTATATGTATACGAGGTTTACCTACACGCAGACAAATGGACGACCCGTGCTCGGTGTCGGTCGTGTTCCGATTCGGAAATAATTACAATGGTCTGAGAGGAATGTGGGTCGACGTCTGATGAGGGGTTTTATTTTGGCGAATGGCTATTTAGAGGCGTGCGGTATGGCGTCTTATGAGCTCGGATATTAAAAGAATGACTTTTCATGTCGCGTCGGTGAACTTTTATATTATACCATACAAATAGACACGATTTTTATGATTTGATTTAGGCCCCATTTTTCTTTCAGCAGAAAAGATAAATCATTTTTTCAAAGGTATTGACACATGGATGTATATGGTTTGATCGTGTGGTAATGAATTGGCGCGGTCATCGTTGTCGGAAGTAACGTATGTGCTGGGAGGCTTCGCAGGAGGAAAACCGGCCGGATAAATAATTTTTTCATGTACCTACCTGCTGGATCTACCACCATACCGAATGGTTCATCCTCGTAATGTGTGTTTCTCGCTCGATAACAATTAATAGGCGGACTGGGATTCCTCGTGTTAGGTTTATTGGCCGGTGTCGGTGGTTCGTTGCCCTGGCGGTACCTATATACTAAGTATTTTGGTTCAAAGCTCTTTACTACTATTAGGAAGTATTATTATTATTTAATGAGATTCGAATGCGGTGGTAATTAACGAATGCATGTCTTATCTAGGTGTTTCGCTTACGCTCGTCATCATATATGGCCAATTTTCAACCATTTTTATGCTCGACACGAATTTGCTATTTGTTTCGTACGGTCGAACCAAACTCACTGTACGGTACTTTCGATGGTATTTTTTAATTGTTCGATTAATAACAGAAACAATGACTCGAGTCGATAACTTTTCATCGACCCTGAAGACGATTCGTAATAAGTGTAACTTGGACTTATTTATGGAAAAATTTTGCGAGTTATTTTTATTCGCGAGGACCACTCGGTCATTGCTGTGATGTTGACTTTTAAAGGATGTAATTAAAAATATTCAAGAGTTGGATTAATTGATATAACGGTACTTTATGGGCTAACATATGAAATACCGTTGAATGAGATAGTTTTGCATAATAAACGGTTTAGTGAAAAATTCGCCTGGCGAATACAAGTTTATTTTGATGGTTTCATCAACTTGAAATAGTAAACATTGAAACTGATAAAATTTTGACAAAGGTGGTGACATCGCCTTTAATATGTAGTGTGGATAGATTTTGCGAATAACTTATTTCATCACTTTTTTCTACCTCTGAAATTGAATTAGAATGAGCAATCAACAATTTCAAGTTTTTTTCAAAAAAAAAATCCTTGATATTTTTTCTTATGAAAATTTTAGAAAATAAATTTTCTGGTATTTTTTTTTCAGTTTCTTTTTTTTTTGAGAACATTAATTTTCTTCCAAAAAAATCTTGAAGAAAATTCACTAAAAACTTGTAGAAAATTTGAAAAAAAAATCACTTTTTTTTGGAAAAATTCATTAAATCAATATAAAAATTTTAGTTGAAATAGAAATCCCCATAATTTGTTTTCAATTTCATTGCAAGAAATTTTTTTTCAAATATGTTTTCCTAGAAGAATTTTTCTAAGAAGTAAAAAAATTAGATACCCACTTAATTTTTTTTAGTAGAATTTTGTTCTTGGACTTTGCCAAATTTTCTTTCGCGTCTTTTCTGCAACATTTTCTTCTCTCAAAATGAAAATTCAACAACAAAAAGAAAATATAATATATTACATATTTTTTATTATTTTTTTTTTTTGAAGAAAGAAAAATCAAATTTTTTGTACCTAATAAAGTTCTCACTGAAAAAAGTAAAGAAAAAATTCATGTGACTCATAATTAGGTTGGTAGGTTCCTATTTTTGTTAATCGTCCAGGTGTACTCACATACTCGTAATAAGAGTCTTCTTTCTTCAAAGTCCGAACATCGCAAGTGGCGAATTTTCAAGCTATGGATGTGTTCGTTTGAATCCATTAAAATGTATCAAGCTTCACTCGTACGTACTGTAATTTCATTTGAAAGTCTGACTGGGTGCGACCTTGCTGGTGATGGCATGGCAGGCCAAAAGGAAATACATACGTCGGTACGTTAATGTGCAAGACGTGGGTTCAAATTCGTTATTGTCTTATCACGTTAGAAACAGCTGGCCGGCCAAACGTGGTTCCGCTGTAGACTGTATATTCTTACCCTTCAATGACTCTGTGCGTTTGTAACGAAAAAGGGGATCTTTCAACTTGAAGACTGCTATTATTGTAACTATACACCTATACATTATAAATCCTTTGGAAACCTTGACCTCATATTGGCTGTGTTTTATTCGGTTGGAAAAATCTTTCGAAACACCCCCTCCCCCTCCACCTATAACCGCAAAAAAGACATCCGACTCATTTGAAAAAAAAAATCTGAAAGAAAATTCATTTCCCCTACTTACTTACCTACTAAATACCTGTGTGAGTGGTCGTTTTTTTTATGTTCATTAATTGTTGAGAAAAAATTCGTACAATTTTATCGACCGAAATTAAGTCTGTAGACTGTAGCAGGTGGTAAAGAGTATGTGTGGTCGCAATCACTTTCGGCGTTATCGAAGCGTGAAACCTGCGTAACCTGAATTTTCAACCGTACGGGAATACCTATATACCTAATATAACCATTGATAAAACATGTGACTCGAAATTATCTGCTGAATGATTGTACGAGTACCCTAAGTAAAATAATATAAACACTTTTAATGTACGTAACTTCGCGGTCTTCTTGATTGATTTTTTTCGATCAACGGTAAATTTGTGGTGCAAATTTCGAACGGCTGGGTCGAACCTAGAATCGAGCAACCAATCGGAGATGCACTATATCGTAGTGTACAGAGTACAGATATACGGGAAAACATAAACTGTCGAGGCAAACTGACTTTTTGAAAATAATTTTAAAGTTCCATAGATAATAGTTTTTTGTTTGCTTGGATTTTTTCATTTTTGATGTTTTTTCAATTCTAGTTGTTTTTTTTTTGTAATTATCTTTTGTTTGATTTTGAAAATTTTCCCAAATTTTTCGATTGAATTAATTTTTTAAAAATGGTCAAAATTCAAAATTATTTCAAATTTTTACCAAATTTTTAAAATGGTTAAAAATTTAAAAATTCTCAAAATTTGAATTTTTAAGGTACTAAATTATGAAGATTTTCTAAATTAAAAAAAATAGATTGAAAAACATATTTTGCTCTAAAATTAAATTAAATTAAAATAAATTTTTACACTATGAACTAAAAAAAATATATTAAAAAAATTAATACATAAAATGAAACTTTGATATTTTGACCTTTACAATTTTTTAAAAATTCAACCGAATTTTAAAAATTAGCTTTTCAAGAATTAATCTGTCTCAATTTTTTTTTTCAAGAAAAATCTAAAAATTACTTAATTTTGAATTTTTACCAATTTTTTTAAAATGATAAAAATTTACCAAGACTTACGAATTGACTTTTGGGAACTTATTGAAAAATTATTTGGATACTTTTTTGAATTTTTTCTAATTTTCAATTTTTCTCAATCTTTTGTACTTTTTTTTCCAGTTTTTACTTTTTTTTTTTACTTGAAAGTAATATCATGGACGGACATAAATTTGCAAAAATCAGATTTTGTAATTTATTTATAATACCTGTACCTAAATAATAAATTACTGTTTTTCTAGTCTGAAAAGGTCACATCTTCAGATTCAAGAAAAAAATTTACAATTTTGAACAGAGAAAAGTACAAACTTTCAAAACTGAAAAATTCAATTTTCGTTGTAAAATGAGAATTTTTACCCAAGTTGAAAAAAATTAAGTGGGACATTCATAGGTACGAGTATAAATAACAAACCTTGATGTGGAAGCTTCTATTGAAATTGTGTTCGTATATAGGTGAAACTAAACGTAAGCTTAAAACTCGTATTTCGGGACATAAGAGATGTAGGTACATAATACTAGAATTAACATCGCTTCTTACAACGAAAATAAGACCGCTCTGGTCCATCATGGTATTACTCAGAACCATAATTTTAATTTTAAAAATTTAAAAATTCTTCAAAAAAAAATTACCTATACTTCATTTACTTGAAAAAAAATAGAAAAAAAAAAAATAGCCAAATTAGATTCTTTGGAGTATTCTTGATTATTACAAGAATTTCGATCCCTACCATGCAATTTTGCGGAATGGGAATGATTACCAGACTGTACAGGAATGATTACTGAACTGTTTGGGAATGAGTACTAGGCTATCGGTGAATGATTACAACTTTGAAGCAAAATATCAGCAGGAAAATATAAAATATAAAGAGGTGTACCCTGGTCTAACTCTCATCAGCTGTTTGGGAATGTTTTCTCGTTTAGTACACCTGATGACGGCATATACGCGTCGTGTCTAATTGTTAGTGATTAAAATATTAAATGAAATTATAAAAATTGTTCATTTTTTGTTTGTGTGTTAAATCAAAGTAAATATATTTTTAAAACTGAGCTAAGAATTTAAATTTCTTCAAATTGAAACATTGAGATTTTCGAAACTAAATAATGGTTTTGAATTTTTTCATAAAAATTTTAATGTGGAAATTTCAGTTCTCGTAGAGAATTATTATGGATTTTTTTTTTCAAGGTAATTTTTTGAAGGAATTGAAAAAATTTAAAGAAACCTTTTCATCTCCAAAAATTTTCAAACGAAAATCTGAAAAAATAAGCTAGACATTTTTTCCTCGATGAAAGAATTTAGATTCTCATCAGAAATTTTTATTATACTTTTTTTGAGATTGTTTTTTTTTAATTTTTTGAGTTTTTTCTAAGAAAATTTTTTATGAGAAAAGTGTAAATCTTATCAAGACTCTTAGGTACTTTACGAAAAACATTTTGGAGGAATTTTTTTTCAAAATATTCTTTTAAACAAAATTTTTGAAAAATATTTTTTTAAATTAAATTTTCAAAGGTTTTTCACTTACTAATTTTTTTTTCTTTTTTTTTTTATATAATTTTGTCGCGAAAAAAATTGAACAGTTTTAAAAATTTCTTAAAATAACCTATGAATTTTTTGCATTGAAGATCTCATGCAAGTATACTAATTCATGATAGTGTTGCTCAATTTCATTCTCGATCTGGTCGTATATCCGGCATAGGAGCTTATTTTTTCGGATCTTTACTATAATGTTTGAAAAGACCATAGTAGGTGCATGGAAGTTGTACCTCTACGTATACTATACATACACACAAGTGAAAGAAGTCCAAAAAAGTAGTATCCACAACATAAACGAATGTTCGCGTACAATATATTATGCATATTATGATAAGTTATCATTAAATCTTCCGCAGTTGTATAGTCTTGGGTGAGAAAAAATTTACGTATCAAAATTAAGAATATACGCAAATTATGTCCTACTTGCCGAACCATCTTCCTCGTTTTGTGCTTACACACAAAAAATAGACTACTCGTAAACAATGAAAAAAATCATCTGGAAGTTGATGCATAGTAATTAAGCGAATGAGCAGTTGGCAAAAATTTTTTTCGTTTTTGTTCAATGGAAAAGAAAAGTCGGTGAACTGGTTCGATTTTTCTCATCGATAAACACTCGAAAAACACCGGTAATTGTTGTAAATTGTAGTAAGAAAATTATCTCCGGCAAATAGGTCACGACGGACTGGTTGAATAGAGCATGCATTTTTGCATATGCTGCCGCGTTTATGGCGTATAAAAGCTTTATGACGAGGTTACGTCAATCTATAGGCACCCGTCGTTTCTCTCCAAACAATTTAATCGAACCAGCACCTGCCGAAAAAATTGCTCTTCGCGGTAATTAACACGTGTACGCGTATGACGAATATATTAGACGAGATAATGAATCGCCTGCGTTGCGCGTACCGAGCGAAAAGTCGACGCGTGCCGCTGGGTGCCTATTTAGCAAATATCAACAATAATAAAAGTGAAAAGCGTATACCATCGAAGGAATATGCATTCAAGAAACGACCTTGATCATCCAAATAAATACTCGACTTTATTATACTAGAATATAATACGTAACGAAAAACATTAACGCGTTGAGTGAAAAATCATATTCTACGAGACGTCGAATCTGCCAAGAAATAAAAAAAGTATTCGAAAGGGTGTCATGGCAAAATTCGTCGGTGGCGCTGGCGTTATTTAATATACATACAACTTTCCTCCGTCCGTCATTCGATTGTGACCATAACAATAGAAGTGGAATGCCATAATGAAAATTATTTCTCTGCTATCTTATTCTCTCACATGAAGTAATACAAGACCTGCCTGGCCTGCCGCTTCGGCGCTTCATAACCCATATTATAATTTGGATGATAATGTACGCATACCAGGAGCTATTTTCCGGTCTCTCCGTCTTGCATGCGGATTTCCTGTTATTAGTACACCCGACGCGAGGTAATTCTGCTCCTCTTGCACCTGACTCGCTTCTCTTCTTCGCCAGTGTTGGAAATCTGATTAGTACCGTGTCATATTGAACCTGAACCTGTACCCGTATCGTACCTTTTCCTAGCTGACTCTTCAGTCTTGGCTTGACTGCAGCGAATGATGAAATTGACGAACCGCAGCACAAATACGGCCCTTTGTAGTAAAAACATTCACTTGGATGAGTTCGATCAGACGTCGAACGTGTTTAAACTCGTTTAGCCTCGATTATTCGGCGATAAATTTGGCAATATGCCATTATCCTGAATAAGTTGCGGTATCCTGGTTTTATATTTATATCTGTGCGAGTGTGTGTAGGTATCGGTATGTAAAGTGGATCAAATTTGTCAAACCTGTGGTGTTCTATGACTCTAGCGAATGCAACTCGATCTAATCTAGGGCTTGACTATAATTTAAAACTTGCACGAATCGACGAATTATAGAATCTCGACCCATATGATTCAAGAATTCGATTTATGTTCTCGCGTGTTTGATTAGTTGAACAACGAATGTCACGAGGTCAATTTTTTAAAGAAAATGTACCTATTCTTTTTTTTTTCAAAAATAAAAATGCATGGAGTTCTCACACAAGAAAAATATTTTTCACTTCTTATTTCAATAACTGTTGTTCAATTTTCTGAAAAAAAAAAAAAAAAAAAAAAAACATTGAAATTTGCGGAAAAATTAATTTTTT
>FIZV01007787.1:0-10335 GCA_900050545.1 Trionymus perrisii | reverse complement strand
TCGAGCTAAAAATTTTGTCACGGGGGTTTCAGACCATAAGGACCAACTTCCACAGGAAAATTAAAAAATCCGTGCTCAGGGCCAAATCACCCCCAAAACCCGGCTAGACTCTTAATAGGAGTATTTAAAATCTCAAAATTTCGGTCACTTAGGAAATTTGTTTTCAAAAAAGGGCAGGTTTAGGTATTACTCACTGGTTCTATGTATTACATTGCAAATTTGCAAGTTGTAATTTTAATCATTTCGTAATCAAATATGACATGTAATATCAATCAAAGGTAGATCGTTCTTCGCCCACGAGTCCAGCTGGGTTATCTTATTGGTGTACGAGCCCCCATTTTTATTGAAGAACAATGTCAACATAACGTTGCGAAGAAAAACAAAGATAGGCTTGGAACGCGGTCGCACAGCGGTGAAGAAGCATACCGCAGGTCGTATAAACGCAAACCTGTTTAAATTCTATAACCATGTGACAGTGAAATAGACCTAACAGGCTAGACAGAGATAGCGAAAGAATGGCTGTGTATGTGACGTGTGTGTGTGTGTGTGTGGTGTACTGCTTTCGTCGACTTATGTATTTGCGTTCTCTCTCTCTCTCTCTCCTACTTTTCTTTTTTTTTTATTCTTTAATAAGCTCTCCGGTCGTGTGGTCTTCGTCTAATGAATGAAGATGCAATATTCGTTATATAATTTCTCCGTTTCATGGTCACCGGGTAACGTGTGTGTATCTATTTGTATATTTGTACTCGTTCGTATTAGTATGTGTAGTTGGCGCGTACTCGATTATGTAAGGCTTATCCGTCCCGGTCGTGTGTTTACATTTCTTTCTCTTTATTTACGTATTAATTTCACGTTTTGGTCGTCTTGGTCGTCTTGGTCGTCGTCTTCGTAGATTTTTATATATTTTTATTACTTTTGCAACGTTTCAGTTCTACAAAACCGCATCAGGCACGACGAAGAGAGCGAGAGAGAGAGGCGAGAAACGCATGTTGCAAAATCATACCTACTCTTATGCCCCTCTCTCGCACCCCCTTTATAACCCGGTGATCGTTGATCTTGCGCTGCTAAACGCATACGCTGCGCTGGCTGAGCATTACGTAATCATCGACTCTTTCGAGATCAATATCAAATTGTGTAGAAAAGTAGCGATGAAAAAAATTCGACCTATATATACCTACAATGTTGGTCGTCAAACGCCAATTAATTATTCGTACCTACGTCCGAAAGAATTTACAATAGGCCTACCTTGGTCGTAAAATGAAAATCGAATCGAATTCGTGTGCGTAGAGTATTCTCCTCGTAAAAAATTAACGTAATGGTGGCTCAATAGTTTTATACGTTTTAATACGCAAGGACCTACTTAAAACCATGGGGACGATCTTCGAGACACCAGCTGAGTGCGCGAAGTTTGGATAAAATAAACTCTTTTGTCTAATTTTTCATGGTTAAACGAGAAATAGGTAATTAATTTACTCGGCTATCAGGTTAGATAATTTTCTTAATTGTTGTCATCGAGCTAGCACTTTGAGAGAAGGTTGATTGCTGGGTTAAGGTTGCCGATCGTTGTCGTCTTCGTCGAGTTTACAGGATATGGTGGCGATTTTCGATTCATATCGCGGTGGCCCAATTACGAGGTAGCGATAAGAATGGCATACGAGATGAAAAATACCTACGTATTACGAGTACAACCAGTTAATAGGCGATGATTGACGCATGCGCAGTGTAGTCGAGATCGAAGTGAAAAAATAACGAAATATCTCATCGCTTCGTATCACCCTTATTTTTACTGCTGCGAACCGGTTGAACAAACTTGGATATAATTCAAATTTCACTCGTCATCGCAGCTTTATCACATTGCGAGTGATAACATTTTTGTCGCTGGGTCGTAGGATTGGGGCTTATAGGACAGATCTGCACCGTCGTACGTACAACGTACATTCATCTGTCTCTAATTACAGGGCTGTAGCTCGCGAACCTTGAAAATACACCAGCCCAGATACGATACCGGAGTTAGGGAAATTCTTTGGCCGAAACAACGTCTCTTCCTCCTCCCTATGCACACGCCAGTTGACATTTTAAGGATCTACTCTCTATCTCATCATCGCAGCCAAGAATTTCGCCAAACAGGTTCCCTTGCAAAGCCGATGAAAAGTCGAATTTGCATAAATTTTCAATAATACTCGTACAGCATTCTATGTTTTCAATGTGGACAAATATTTTCCACGTGCAGATTCTGGTTCTGGGCGATCTAGTTGACAACGATACCGGTGCTGGTTCCGTCCAGAGATTTGCTCTCGAGTCGACAAACACAGCTCGTTAACCAGCAACACCGTGTGAAGTCGCCATGTCGATGTTCTCTCAACAATTTTCGTTCATCCGGCTCGTAGAATCTTCTAGAAGGAATTAGCTATTATAAAAATAGCGAGATTTGGAGGGTTCGACGACATGTCGACATTGTCGAGTCTCTTGGCAGCTTATAGGTCGAAGATTTAACCGTATTTCCAAACGAAATGCGATAATCTGGCGGCTCGATCGGTCTTAACCGGACTCGATGGATTGAAATTTTCAGCAGAGGTTGTTCAACCGTACGAGAGCGGCTTGTCAGCAGCAGTTGAGAAAATTAATTGCTGTTTTCGATGTTTCCAAATTTTTCTATCCGGTTTGCCAGCTCTGAAGAAATTTCTTCTCGCTTTTTATAGTAGAAATATTGCAGATAGGTGAAATTCATACAGGACCTTTTTTGTAGCATTTAATCCGAAGAAAAAAAAATGGCTATTTACGAATTTCGTCTATCTTTGATATTGAAGGGGCTAGAAGCTTCGAAAGTTGAATATGCATACAATTTTTTCAAATACTGAAATTTAATCTCAAATTATGATATCAATTCGTGCTTTTTATCGTATAAATATACCAGATAGGTGAAATTTTTTCATCACTTTTTTCGTAGCATTCGATCCGAAGTAAAAAATTAGTTATTTACAAATTTCGTCTATCTTCGATATTGAAGGCGCCCGAAGCCTCTAAACTGGAGTGCGTATAGGTACAAGTTTTTTTTTTAAAATACTATTCCCGCTTCAAAATCTTCAATAAAATCCGAAAAAATTGGCAAATTTCTGGGCTAAAATTTTTTTCAAAATTTTCCAGCACAAATCAGGAAATAATAGGATTTTTCGACTAAAAATTCGAAAAAGGATTTTAGATTATCGAGTAACATTTTTTCAGAGTTTCACCCATTTGACATTTAATGAGCTCATATTTTAGAAAAACATTTCCAAGAGAGCTAAAAAAGGTCGTGGATTTTATTTGAGATGAAAATTTTGGGAAAGAATATTTCTTTATTTTTGAAAAAAAAAATGTATTTTTTTTTTTAAATTTACTTCCACAAATTTTTAAAATACACTGAGAATGAAGAGGATGGAAAGGTACTGAAAATTCAGAAATTTTATGAAATATTTTTTAAACTGCAAATCCCCCCCCCTACTCACCACCTCAATCAAATAGAAAGAAGTTGGATTTCTTTATTTTTGATGAAAAAAAAATGAATTTTTCTATGAAATTACTTCCACAAATTTTTAAAATACACTGAGAATGAAGAAGATGGAAAGGTACTGAAAATTCAGAAATTTTATGAAGTACTTTTTGAACTGCAAATTACCGCCCCTCCCCACCTCAATCAAATAGAAAGAGAATTGGATTTCTTTATTTTTGAAGAAAAAAAATGATTTTTTTTTGTAATTTACTCCCACAAATTTTTTAAATACACTGAGAATGAAGAGGATGGAAAGGTACTGAAAATTCAGAAATTTTATGATGTACTTTACTTTTTAAACTGCAAATCCCCCCTCCCTTCCCTTCTCAATAAAATAGAAAGAGAATTGGATTTCTTTATTTTTGAAGAAAAAAAAATGATTTTTTTTTTGAATTTACTCCCACAAATTTTTAAAATAAGTACGCTGAGAATGAAGAAGATGGAAAATTACTGAAAATTCAGAAACTTTATGAAGTAGATTTTTAAACTGAAAATTATCACTCCCCTCCCCCACCACAATCAAGTAGAGAGAGAATTGGAAATCATGTCTCCCTGGGAGAAGTATGTTTTTGGTGTGACATCAGAATTTTTATCCAAGGTCAGAAAATATGAAAATAATTTTCGACCCCCTGTAACTCCACAAATATTTAGATAGGGGAACTATGTAAGTACATGAACTTTCTGTTGGAGCTATCTCAAGCTACAGAACATGTTCCATGTAAATTCTGCCTATATTCAAAATCGTTGGTAATTTCGTGTCATTCATTAAATGGGATATCGCTTTGTGAGGGGTGAGGAGGGTGGAAAATGTGACTAATTAAAATAGAGAAATTTCTGATAAAGAAACCAACTTTCTAATTGGTAAATTTACCCCCTCCCTTATAAGAGAATGGGGAAAAATCGCTTCACCTTGGGGTATTTGTTCCTGAAAAATCACTTCTGTTAGCTGTGGCATTTGGATTGCCATGATTGAATTTTAGAAAATAGAAGACGTTGTTCTACTCCCTTCAACTCCTAAAATACGACAGATAGGCAAACTGCGAACAGGAGCTTTTTTGTAGAGCTCATCTCAGGCTAAAAAACACGTCCCATGTAAATTTTGTCTATTTTCAATATTGAAGGAGCTACAATCGTTGGAAATTTCGTATGAGTGGAAAAAAAAAAAGTGAAAGATTTGACTGCGTGAAAGAAATTACAATTTTTTGCCTAAAATGTTTAGTTTAAAAATACACCTGTCGCTTGTGGAAGTGCGGATGTGAATTTTTCTCACCTTCTGAGAAAAAAATTCTTTGGCTTTCGTTCAAGGTTTTAAATCGATATCCGCATTTCAACGGCGAAGTCATCGACACGGAGAAATTTGCAGTTGGATTCGATTTTCTCGTAGGTACCATAAAAATACGTATAGTTAGGTACGAAAAACATGGTGCTCGTTCTGCTTTTTTTTCCTCCGATTTTAATGTCGTCATACGACGTACGAATGCGTTAAACTCGATATTACGAATTCATCTCGCGCATTTTACTACTTAAGCGCATGATATACGCGATAATAACAATTTCTCGGTCGACTGTTATGTAGGTAGTCGTAAGATAGATATATTATGCAGTTTTGTAACCGCCGCGTGCAATTATGGCTGGCCAACGAGAACGCCGAGTAATAATTCTAAAATTGCCAATAAATTGGCGAATTTATACAACTGCTGGCGGCTGGCGCTCGTCAGATAGAACTAGACGCCTTCTGTACTGTGACTAATTGCTCGTCGCTCATGTACGGTTAATTAAATCGCAGTGACTGAGTTTATGCATGCGGAGAGTTTGCTAATTGGTGGAGATTACCAAGGGTGGTTTTGTTCGAGTAACGATTCGATGAAGCAAAATCACCAGAAGTGCTCGAGTCTTTGAGTGAAGAAAGTTTCGTCATTTTTGATGAATTTTCCTCTCCTCTGGTCTCCTTTCTCTCTCTCCTGTTTTTCTCGACTTTTTTTTTTTTTTTTCATTAAATTGGAATATTTTTCTGGAAGTGAATAGTGAAGGGATTTTGATTGGTTTTGCGAATTGTTCGAGATTTTTTGCCATTTTCACAAAAACGTAGTCGAAAACACTTTGAAAAAAATTAATTTTTTTTTTTTACACAAATGAAGAAGGCAATGGGTCCAAATAGAAATTTTTCCAAGAAGAAAAATTTCGAATAAAGGATTTTTTCGACTCCTCTTGTACCCTCTACTCTCTCGTATGTTTCTAAAATTAGTCAATCGATTTAAAAAAAAATTTTAGGCAAATGAAGAAGGCAATGGACTCGAATAGAAATTTTTCTAAGAAGAAAAATTTCGAATAAAGGATTTTTTCGACCCCTCTTGACCCTCTACGCTCTCGTATGTTTCTAAAATTAGTCAATCGATTTAAAAAAAAATTTTAGACAAACGAATTAAGGCAATGGGCCCAAATAGCAATTTTTTCAAGAAGAAAAATTTCGAACAAAGGATTTTGTCGACCTCTCTTGTACCCTGTACTCTCTCGTCTCTCGTATGTTTCTAAAATTAGTCAATCGATTATGTACTTAGCTACTTACGTCACGTTTTGATCCAGCTTTCCGGAATGGCTAAAAGCCTGAGTGAAATTAAAAAATCCGTCTTGAAGCGCGAGTTTGCTATGGGCGAACTCGGCTATCCTTATGGTATCCGTTTTGGCGTCGCACGTTTCAAACTTTATCAACGAAAAAAAAAAAGGTAAAAGCAGAAACTGATGTAACGCGACGACTTACGAAGCAGAAAAAAATCGAAAAAATACGTGAAAATATATTTGCCAAAATATATACCACGATTTTACGTTAAAAGCTGAGCACTCGCGTCAAAGGCTCGTTCAAGTCGCGAATGTAATAAATTGAGCAGAAAAAAATTGAAAAAAGAACTCGCGAAATGGTACAAAATGTACGAAAATCAGCGGACAAAATTGACCCGAAAAGTAGAATTCGAACGCGAATTTAAACGAGCAGAGTAAAAAAAATAGGTAAAACTGAGGTATCGTGAGCGAAGAAATAATATGAGAGAAAAATCGGTAATGATGTTAAGTAGGTATAATGATAACAACTAAATGTCAAAGATGGTAAACCTGTTGAGCTGACTATCGACGAAACTCTGTGTGCTCGTATTGCATTATAAGAAAGTAAAAGTGCGCTATTGAAGAATCATTTCTCCAGATAGCAGGTATAGCCGTAGAAGTGTTTCTGGACTAACCTTCGGATAGTGGTGGGACATAACCTTAGAAACGGATAATGATGAAAATTGCGTAATGCAATTTTTTCTCTCTCTCTATTCTTATCGTCTTTTTGTAATATTGTAGAGCTGAACGAAGAACGATTATACGAGTACGCGACCCTACCACCTCTCTACATATGCGCCTCGCTACGCGGTACCCTTTTTCTTAATTCAATTATTTCCTTAATTACGGATTTATTTCATTCGGTTTGAGGTTACCTGTTGTAGTATGGTATTCCGATGATAGATTTCTATTTAGCGTGTCATTGATAAGATTGTACTCGTATTATCTTTTCCAATCATAGTCTAGGAAGAAATACCTAACTTACCTACTCGATATGAAATACTTATAAAGTTTTACTCCATCGCCCCTTTTAATTGTTCTGGACCAATTGGCTGAGGCGCTAAAGAGGCAGACAGCAGTCGTAAAAGAGATGGTTCTAATTTTGAACTTGAGTCCAATCCTTGAATTTTGCTGCACTCGAGTGGTCGCTCGACTCTATTTTTTTGTGTGTTTATTTTGAGTTCAAGGTTTCATTTTGGTTTGCATCAGTTTTGATTTGAGCGACGTGAAGATGAGTGTAGGATACGAAGAGTTCGGTGTTGCGCCGGTAATTACCAACAACACGCGCCTGCCTATGATTTAATTTTATGACGACGACTCGAACATGTGTTTTGTGTCAAGATTTTGATTTGAGTTTCCGCAAAATAGAAGAGATTGCGTTTTGCCTTGGCCGAGTAAGCGATATGTGGTAGAAAGTGTGTGTTTTGATTGAGTAAAGAAATGTACGAGTGTTATTATTTTGGGCAAAAAAGTATCGATTTTTTTTTACAATTTTCGTTACTATTTTTTTCTTTGAAAAACGTTTTTTCTAGGCAGAATTAAAAAAAAAAAATTAATGAAGTGTTTCCATTTTCAAGTTTGTTCCAAGAAATATTTCTCTCCAAAATTTTTAACAACGAATTTTTTGTTTAAATTTTTCGATGTAATCATTTTTAAAGAGAACTTTCTTCAATCTGATTTTAAAGTATTAAAAAAAAAAAATTCTGAAAAAAAAATATTTGAAAAATTGTCTCTCAACATTTTTTTCCTGCAAAGAAAAAAAAATTGACATTTTTTTGTAAGGCAAGAAAATGGTGTTAAAAATGACAAAAAAATACCCTTTAAAAAATTGAAAAAATATTTTGATCGCATTTTCAAGATCAAGAATTGCCAAGAAAAACTCCCAGGATAAATAATTGAAAAAATCCTTGAAATTAGTAAAAAAAAATTTGAAGAAGCCTCCATAAATTACTTCTCGTTTTTAAAGAAAAAATTCGTCTTATATCTACTTATGGGGGAAAAATGTAAAAAAAATGTAAAGAATTAAAAAAATATATTCTTACAAACTGCTTGAAAAAAATTCAAAGAAATTCTTATTTGAAAAAGAAGAAAAGATTGCTTGAAAAAAAAAATGACTGAAAGATTAACTTAGTAAAGTTCAAGAAGAAATTTTACTGAATATTTTTTGATGTGATTATCAATATTTTTCTAGATAAGAAATTGGATATTCACCAAAAAATGAATTTTCTTCGAAATATTATTTTAAAAACTTTTAATAATAAACACTGAACGAATCAAAGAAGAAAAAAAAATTAAAATTGATAGTTCACAACTTTCAAAAAAAAATTTCAAAACAATGGATGGGATAACGAAAGAAAAAGTGGAGGAAATCGTAGGAATTCATCAACGAAAGAATTTCTTCTAAAAATTCCTATTCGTGTTTCACGTAGAAAATTCTTTCTAAAAAAAGTACCATAGAAATAATTTAGAAAAAAATCTTTATTAAGAAGTACTCATCTTGGTGTGCGAAAAATTATTTTAGGTATAGTCTCGTAGGTTAATTTTTATTTCTTTCTGAGTAAAAAGAAATCATGGTTGAAAAAATATTTTTTCCTGAAGTAAAATTTATACTTGAAACACAAATTTTGTGCCCTTTTTAGTTAGAATTTTATCTATTTTAAAAACAACTTTATTTTTTAAATTTTGAGAGAAATTTTTTTTCGGGTTTGTGTGAGGATATTTTTTCACTTTCTCAGAAAGTAGGTACCGAACTTTAAAATTTACTCCAAATCTGCTCGAAAGCAAATTTAAAATTTCCCATTTAAAAAACAATTTTTCACTCTGCAGCCATTTTTTCCAATTATTTTTCATTCGCGTTATTATTTTCATTTTTTCATTTTCATTTTTTTTTTTCGAAAATAATTTTTTGTAAGATTATAAATAGAAATTTTTATTAAATTTTGTTGTAATAATTTTTTTTACATTTTCTCAATTTGAATTTCATGATTTTTCCAAAACTCGGTTTTCAGCATAAAGTTTTCAGATTTTTTTCATGAGCATAATTTTTTCTCTTCTAAGAAATCAACTTTTAAAATTTAGCTGAATAATTTTATTTTTTCTACTGAAGTTTTTGAATTTTTTTAAAATCCGATTTTTTTTCAATTTCTCTATAAAATTTTGTCGAAAATCCATACCGTTTGTCATAAATTTTTTATAACTACAAAACAGCTCTAAATCAATTTTTTCATTTTTCTTCCAAAATAAAATTTTTTGATCTTGTTGAAATCTCAATTTTTAATTTAAATTCTTTTTCAATTTTTTTTTCAAAATTAGTTTCAAAACAATATCATTTTTTTTGTTCAAAATTTCACTATTCTAAAACAAGTATTAAAATTTTTCCTTCCAAAAAATTTGGAATATTATTTTCCTAGAGTTTTACCCTAAACATCAAGTTTTTTTTTCTCCAAAAAATTGAAAAAAAATTTCTTCTAAAAAACTGAAAGATTTTCATGATAATAGAAAAGAAGATGGTTGAACGGGGTTAAAAGTAAATTCGGAGTCAATTTTTTTTCAAAATTTGAGAGGTATGGGGGCTCGAGGATTCGAAGCCAGCGCCATCAAAAATGTGGCAAACGATATGCTACATGTTTTTTTTAGCGTATTTTGAATTTCGACCAAAACTTTGGGGCGTTTTAGATTATACGACGAAAATCATTTCCGCGAATGTAATATGGAATTATCTACTCGCAGGAATTTTTTCAGTTTTTTTTTTCAATTTAGCCTAAATTTTGGCATACTCTTGAATGTTGACTTTATAATTTCGGAAAATTATTGAATCAATAGAAATTAACGATTTTAGACAATTAGGCAATTTCAAAAAATTTAAAAATTTTTGAAAATTTTTAAACATTTTAAATTTTTAAAAAGGTAGGTACCAATCTAATAATTATTAAAAATTAGGCAATTTTTGAAAAATGACTAATTTTTGTAAATTGGAAAATTTAAAAAAAATTGATGATTTTGTGAAATTTGATATTAAGGATTTTGGAAACTTTGGAATTTTTTGAAAATTCAGCGTCTTCTAGAAAATTGTCAATTTTAGAAAATTTGTCAATTTTTGAAAATTTCTTAATTTTTAAAAATTTGTCAATTTTTGAAAATTTGTCAATTTTTGAAAATTTGTCAATTTTTGAAAATTTGTCAATTTTTGAAAATTTGTCAATTTTTGAAAA
>FIZV01007780.1:0-10776 GCA_900050545.1 Trionymus perrisii | reverse complement strand
TACTTTTTCAAACATCCTGAACATGAATTTTTAAAAATTTGAATGACTTTTAGACATTTTATCAGACATTTCAGCCGAAAGAGACTTTTAGGTATTTTTCAAACATCCAGTAAGACTAATATATATATATATTTTTTTTCTTTCAAAATTGGATGACTAGACATGAAAATGCTCTCCCATGGTTGGCAGAATTTTTCTTTGAATTCCTACTCAATGAAGTAGAACGTTAAGTAGGTACCTATTTACTTCCATAACCTGTCTATAATCGATTCGTGTTAGGAGTGGAAAAACAAGCCCAGAGATTCTCGTATCTTCATTGGTTATTTTTATCATGAACGAATGAGATTGGCTCAAAATATAATTTGTTTTTTTCACTCGAACCAACACCTGTTCATTCTTAGTACATAAATGTATAAGTATGTGTCAACTTTTCAAGCACCTGCTCCCAAGATTGAGAATTTTTTTGAGCAATCGATCCCCAAAATCCATAGTTACAAAGATAAGGAGGTACATTTCAAATCATGCCTACCACATTAAGAGTTCGTTGCTTGTCAAATATACAGGGTGTCCGATGAGTGGGATATAATCTGGTACAATGGGGTTGTCCTTAAAAAAAAATTAATTTTGGGGACTCCTCTCCTAAATTGGTGCCACTCCCTTAGAAAATGACCCACAAAAAATTTGCGGTCGATTGGTGCACAGTCCTCCGCCTCAGCGAAAATCTTCAAAGAAGTTGGCAAATTTACAATTTGACAAAAACTTTTTAAACTTTTCAAACCTAAATAACTTTTTGAATTTAGGTGTTAGGCAAGAAGTGATACTGATGAAATTTGCTCCATTTTCAATGTACTACCCATTTTCTTGATCATCTTTTAATAGCGATTTAAAAAAAATCAATATCCTTTCGTAGCCCCTTCAATTTGCAAGTTAGGCAAAAAGTCGTATAGTGATATTTTGCTTATTTTTCGAAGTACTACCTACCCCCAGGGTCAAAAATGGATTTTAACCTTTATTTCCTAAAAACTTAATTTGCCCCTTCAATTTTGAAGATAGGCAACACCTTCATTTAAAATTTTTGCTTAGTTGTACCCGATTATATTCGAATCTGAAATATTGCCATACACTCAACGGACACACTGTATATAGTTTACTTCAATACTAGATAATAGTCGTTTAAAATAATGCAAATTCGAGCACTTACCTTCTGACAGTACGACACCATTTGAACTAATGGAATGGCTACTTTTAGTAGTGGAAGATACTTGATTACTATCACTATTTTTGCTGGTATTGGTATTGGTATTGGTATTGGTGGTGTGCGATTTAGCAGTAGCGGTGGTATTGCTACAGGTGGACGAGGTTTCAGAATTGGGAGTCGCAGCGTTGCTGGAAGAGTAATCGCCTAAATACTCGCTTAGATCGGGAACACTTATGGAATCGTATAGACTAGCAGATACACTTTCAAGTGAGCCGGATTTCTCTTTGTCACATTCTGTAAAAACAACGATCGAAAAATAAAACCAATTAATACACGACACTTCCTCCGCAACACCTGAGCCCGGCCGGGCCGACGAGTAGAGAAAAAATCAACGCCAACTAACCGTAGGTTTCTTGATAAGACGAATAATATAGGTGAAGCTTATAAATACTAAGGACAATTCTGTATAAAATTTTTATTTTACACACAGTTGGGCCAAACCCGGATACATACATCCCCTTCCGGGAAATTCTTTTTCCTGCCTTACGCAAAATGAACGTATTTCATCCTCGTAGTTTTCTACATTACTCAGTTTAATACGACGCTTATAAATATCGTGTTTGTAAGTTCTCCGCGAAGCATCGTAGACGTTTGTGGCTACATGTTAAGAAAATAGTCGAAAAATTGCATTTTTTAATTTTCGCATTAGCCCGGTTCTTAATGCGGCGTGCCATTTCAAGTGCGTAAATGATTCGCGCGTTTCGATTACGCCACGTTACATACAATTATAGTGTTTCGGTGCGGTTTACTATTTCATTACCATTTTGCCCAAGTACATATTATCGTAATACGCTCGAGATATACAACAAATATACGGTAAGTACACGTACGTACGAGTACATATTTTATAAATTCACCACTCTGTTCCTCTCCCTTTGCTCGCTCCGCAGTCGTAGCTTAGCGTATATGGTTGTGCCCTATGTGTATCCTACCAGTGTATCACCGTGTTATACAAAGAAATAAAAAAAAATCCTATTGTTTGAATCAATGCTAAACGATTAATCTGCGCAGTACGATTAAGAAATCAACTCTACGTTTTCCACGATAATAAACTCAATTTAAATCCTAATTTAAAGAGCGCATTAGTTGAGTATCGCCCAGGCACGGTAATGCAGGGGAACCATCGTAAATAGTCGGGTTTAACAGCACGTAATTGAAAATACAAAAAGTAAAAATAAAGCACGCAGAGGAATGCTTCGCAATATACGAGTATATCTTCATTCTCTCGAAAGCTCGACTGCTTGTCATTTAACAAAATCTCAAATTCTAGAGTAGGTAAATCCTGCATAAAAATTTGATATTTTATGATGGAGAAAAAGGAGGAACACATCGTAGATAGGGTTCTTCATCGATAGGTCTATTATAAAAGCCACATAATATTAATAAAATTAGAGACACCACAAGGTGAAAAACTACGTCAGCTCATTATTCAACAAATTTATAGCGGAATAGATTTATGACTATTTTGAATAATTTTCGTGTGTTTTCAGGTACCTAGAAGCTAATGACAAAGTATAGGTACCATATTTGTTAGGAATGTTAATAGTGTCGACAATTTTTTTTTCTAATGTCCAAAGTTGGCGTGATTTATTTTCCTATGATTAGTCCAATTAACAAGGGCGTTAAAAAACATTTATATAACTGAGGAATTAATTTCTGCTTTCCGATTTTGAGAAAAAATCATTTTATGATTCTGGATTTAAAAAATTCAATTTGTGAGGAGAAATCAAAAATCAAAATTCAATGGTTTTCTCATTTTTGCAGCCAATCAAATTCAAATTAGTAAGTCGGGTATTAAAAACCGTTCTTGTTAAAGAACGTTTTATTTTATTTTATTTTTTTAAATAAATACTTTTTAAACTTTACTGGAAAACTTATTTTTTTTTTTCAATTTTGTAAAAATCGAATTTCTTGAAATTTTTGGCAAAACGTTTTTTTTTTAAATTTTGATAGCTAGCGATTTTTTTTCTGTTAAATTACTCAAATTTTATTGTTTTTTTTTTTGACACATTTTTTATTAAATTTTAATTACAAATTATTTTTCTAATTTTCCAAAACAACAGTTGTTTTCTCTCAAATTTTACTCAAGCCTAAATTTAACAAAAATAAAAGAAAGGTTTCAAAATAAATGTTAAGTTTTTGTAAAAGCTTGAGGAAAAAATCAATTTTTTATTTTGGTTGAAACAACATTGTACAAGTTTCTGTCAAAAACAAATCCTTTAAAATTTTGCTTAAGAACAATTTTCAAATTTTTTTTAAACTAAATTTTTTCAAATTTTTATCCAAAGATTTTTTTTAAATTTACTAAAATTCAAATTAAAAAAAAAAATGCTTTGAAAATATTTCAAGTTTTTGTCAAATATTTCAAGTTTTTGTCAAAGTTTGTGGATTTTTTTTTTTGTTTTTGACAATTTTTTTTTTCAAATTTTGTCCAAAACAAATATTTTAAAGTTTGCTTGAGAATAATTTTTTCAAATCTTTCAAAACTAAGTTTTTAATTTTTTTCAAAATTTTACTAAAAATTAAAATAAATACCTAAATAAAGTTTGAAAATATTTCAAGTTCTAGTGGAAATTTAAAAAATACTAATAATAATAATAATAATTTCTGGTTGAAAACAATTTTTTTTTTTTTTCAAATTTTCTCAATATACAAATTCATTAAAATCGAAGGTTATTTATATTCAAGAAATTTTTGGGAATATCCACAACAACACTACCTATGGTAATTGTGAGATTTACGGTAATATTATCGGTAATTACACCAGCTTATCAATAATCCAATCACGATCACGCATTGTTGTTACTCAAGATTTTCACTTGTCCGTTCGTTTTTTTTTTTTTTTTTTTGACAAAATATTCTCTAAAAAAAAAAATCAAAATCTTCAGAAAGTCCTTTTAACGAAAAATATTTCCAAAATTTTTATTTAAAAAATATTTTTCGAGTATTTTTTTAATTTAAAATAAAAGGTTGAAAAGTTTCTATTTAATTTTTTTTTTTTTAAACATTCTTATTTTTTTAATATCACATTTTTCCTCAGATTTTAATATTTTTTGGAAAATTTTTTCAAGGTCTTAAAAATTTTTTATATAAAATGTTTCTTCCTTTTTTTTTCATTTCTTCAAAAAATCGTTTTTAATTTAAAAAAAAATACAAATTCTCTACAAGGACTAAAGTTTTTTCATTAAAAAAATTATTCTGGAAAAACTTCATTCGTGAGAAAAATTTTGAACTTGAAAATGCAAATGCTTTCAAAAAATCCCAGAAATCGTTTTTATTTTCTTTAATTGATTATAGAAAAAGAATTTCATTTTCACAAAATAAAATTTTATAGAAAATGTAATTTTGGAAATTTTGTTTTGGAAAAAATTCGCAGATTTTTTGTAGAGAACAATTTTTTTCAAATCTCTCATTTTCCTTCAGATTTCCCCTTGTAAGAAATTCCTTTTTAAAAATCTTGAAGAAAAATCTTTAAAGAATTCATCTATCAACGCAATTGTAAATCAAAAAAATTTCAAATGACCACACCCATTTTTGAAACTACGTACTTACTCGTAAATACCCAAACAAACCAGAACTGCACATCTTGCGCATTAAAATAATCTACGATGTGTCTGAAATTTCGATGAAGAACAATTTTCAAAAATTCTTTCAAAATATCTAATTAAACATTTTTTTCAATTTATTTTTCAATTTTTTAGGCAAACTTTTTATTAATAATTTTCATTTTTACCCTCTCGTCTCTCCCTCCCGAGATTTGTAATTTTGTTTAATCGATGAATTTTATGAAGGATATCTTCTAAATAAAAATTTTCAAAAAATTGAACAAAAGAAAGATAAATAAAAAAAATTAAAACCCACAAAAAAAATATAAATGTAGGTAGGTAGTTTCAAACTTTAATTTTCCGTACGACTAATAAAATATTACATTCGCAAAATCCCCCCACCCTGACTGCGTTCTTCGTCTGATTAATGCACGAATATTAATGACTTCACGAGATTGATTTTTCCAATTATTCAGTCAATTCATTTTTATTCAGGTACTGTATACTTGATAAATTCGAAAATCGAAATGCTGTCTTTCTCTCCCTCTAACCAATTTCAAAAGCAAATCTCTTAACTCAAGATATCGTTGCTTTTTAAATGATTTTTTTCAAATGTTCGCTCGTGTCCCATATAAATGAATGGGCAATTCTCCATCGGCGTTTTCATTATTCGATTATCAAATTAAATTACTGGTTATCATTTTATTAGCGTGTGTAGATGTAAACGTCAACGATACAAAAACGAGGACATCGTCGCACGTTGGAAAATCTAAAAAATAGGGGTGGGGGATTCTCTTCTTTTCTAATCAAGGCCGAAAGCGGTCGTTTCAAATTAATGTATATTTAATTAAGCTCGAATTCATACAAAGATTGCGATAACTAGATATGTCTGGTTAAAAGTAACGTAATTCTCTTTTGACATCAATAACAATGCATAACGAGATCCATATAATCCAGCTCACAAAATTACCTTAATTGTTTACGTAATACCCACGAGTACGTTTATTTTTTCGGCTATTTTCGCGTTCTGCGTAAGAACGTCTGAGCACTGCACAGTACACAACCCCATACTCTGCGAAAATTTTTCACCACTGTTGTACATCTGTGTTTCGCACAAACGTACAAGTTCGCTTACAAGCTGATATGCTGCAGGTAATTACCGGTGACATATATACCTGTGCCTCTCGATGTAATTTTAAATTGACAAGGTGAATCTAGGTAGAACTGTTAATTGAGCTTTGTACACTATATAAGCTAGATATGAAGAAGGTAAAATAGTTTAACTTAGATTGCTCGCGTCGCTCGTTCTTCTCTTCGTATCACTTATGTTCAACTTCATTGTTATATAAGGTAGGCTAGTTTATCAGGACAAGGTGAACAATATGTTCATCACCTAGGTACATTCAGCACTAAAGGTCTCCGGTTCAAAATCAAACCATGCAGTGAGCGCAAATTTTAACCAGACTCGCCCAATTTCAAGGTATTAGCTGTATTTTGTACTTTAAATGACAACTGTACGTAGACATAGACACAAAACGGTGTGAATTTAAAATAACGGATGTAAGATAATAGCTAAATTCCTTACGAGGCATTCTCTATGCATAAAGTGAGAGAATATTATTCTTTAAAATGTGGAAACAGCAGATTAGTTTTCAAGTTTTCCTCTTGAAACTTAGGTACCTATACTAAGTATCCTATTTTTGTAACGTACGAAATATGACGTGAGTGATTTTTGAAACGACACGATGTAACGTTACCTGAGCATATTGATCAAAAAATTGAATTTTTAGCGAAACAAAAAACTAGTTAGGGTGCATTTTTACAGAAAGTTCATAGAAATCCTATTACAATGCTCGGAAGAGATTTTACTCTGATTTTGGTGATAATAGTGATTAAGTCAAAACAGATTAGGTATGACTAAAGTTTAAAGAAAATTTCCTTTTAAAAAAAAATTTAGAGAGGGATTTCTTATGAACATTTTTTTTTAAATTTTGATTGAATTTTTTCAATAATTTTGAAATATTTACTTAATTACTTTCCAAAAAAATTTAGGCGATTTTTTTTTTGGAAAAATATTAAAATATTATTTTTTAACATCATTTTTGTAAATTTTTTCTGAAATATTCTTGATAGTTTTCAAAAAAAAAAAAAAAATGGAGTCAAGGTTTCTGTTCAGAAAAAATTCAAGATTTTTTGCAAATTATTTTTAAATTTCAAAATAATATTTCCTTTCTCAAAAAAATTGTCACTATTTTTTTGTTTTTTTTTTTGGGGTGGGGCAAGGAGGGATTTTTAACTAATATTTTTATGAGAATTTTTTCATGAATTTTTTCAAAAAATTTTCAATTTTTTCCATAAAAATTTTGATATAATTTCAAGACGATATTTTTTGATATTTTTGAGGGAGGGGGGGATTTTGAACCAATATTTTTTTGAGAATTTTTTTTTCAAATAAATTTTTCAATTTTTTTCACAAAAATTTTGAAATGATTTCAAGACGATTTTTTGTGATTTTTTTTTCGAAAAAATTCTGAAATTGTTATTAATAATTTTTTTTACGATTTATGTGAATTTTTTCAGAAAAAATACTCGTATTTTAAAAATAGAAAATTTCTTGATTTCTTTTTCAAAGTTGGGGTGTTTTTACTCGATTAAAAAAATACTAGTTAAAAGATTTACTTATAGGTAAAAAAAATCAACTAAAATTTTTTTAATTTTAAAAAAAATATTTTCAGTTTTTTTGGACACCGGCCGACAACTTTTTTTTTATTCGAGAATTTTTTCGAAAAGAGGTTTAAGAGATTTTTTTATTTTTTCCCCACTCGTACAGACTCTTTACTTATTCAAAATTTCAAAAAAAAATTGTTGGATTTTTTTTCAAATTTAAAAACAATTTTTTTCTCAAGAAATTAACTGTTAACTTTCTTGAGAAAATTTTTAAAAAGTATAGAGATTTTTTCAACCAAAGGAAAATATGTTTTCTTCTTATTTATTTATTTTTTTTAATAACTTTTTTCAAAGAAATACGTATTTTTTTAGAAATTTTTTGAGAATTTTTTCTCAAAGAATTTTTCTTCAAAAAAAATATTGGGATTATTTTCCTCAGCAACTTTGTACTTATTACTCGTCAGTCTTCGTATTTTTTTTTTCATTTACCTATTCTTTTTTTTCAGAAAATTTATTATGAAAAATTTGTTAAAATTTTTTTAATAATTTCTATAAACTGTTTTCTTTTGAAATGAACTGTTAATTTGTTGAAATAAGTAATTTTGAGAAGAAATACTCCTTTGGAGATTTTTTTTTATCGGAAAGAATTTTTCAGGTAATTTTTTTCATTACATTAGTTTTTTTTATGTGGTGCGGTCGAAACTCATTTTTATACTTTTCAGTGAAATTTTTACCTAAAATAGCATTTTTCTTAATCTTTTTCTAACCAAAAATTTGATCAATAAAAACTACAAAAAGGTGAAAAAATGACGAAAAATGAAAAAATAGCCATCTACTTCCAAGCACTGCAATTAAAAAAAAAAATACAAGAAAAAAACGGAACACCTTGAAGTTAATTTTTTTGAAATCATTCTGAGAAAGTTTCATGGGAAAACATTTCATCAAAAAGTATCATCAATTAGCCAACTTGAACGAAAAATATAAGTTTTGAAAAAATTTTATTTCTTAAAAATAATCCTTCGCTTTCCTTTTTAGAGGAAAATACCAAAAACACACACACGCAGCTTAAAACCACTTTATGGTCGTTACAGAGGAGCTTACGAAGATATAAATTTAAAACAAATCTAAATCTAAGCTGGCGTGAATATCCATCCGAGTGGATAGAATTGGCTCAGCCCTAATGCTGATATCAAATTCAACCCATTATGAGGCAATAAACTCGCTAATTACCGAGCACTAACAATGCTAAAGAATGTTATTCTCTATACGCGTATACAGGTATATAAAATACATTATAAATTTCAAAAAAAAAAAACGACGTAATATACAAATGAATAATAGCGACCGAAGCAACATGTAAAAAAACCAACTGGTCCGTAACACGTTGGTAGTAAGCGCGGGCACCGGCCAACCTAGCACATTCTAAGCCAAAGCAAACGAATAGGTAGCAAATCCTCTCCAAACTCGTACTTCCATTAAGTATAGGATTTCGGGCCGGTACGATGCGACGTGGCGTGCCCCTTGATAAAATCTGTTTCTCCCTTTTGTAATTGTGTATCGTTGTTCTCCTCATTTGAATGTATAATTCCTCCTCTATTCGATGGTGTATACTTTATATTGGTATAAAATGGCTTTTACGCTTCCATGCTAATTCCATTGTTCTCTAGCTTCGCTCATAAACGCGCCTATACTCCTTTTTTTTTTATTTCATTTTATTTTCCAACAACAACACCTACAGCTACAGCTACAACCACGGTATAATCTCTTGTCTCACTCTATCTCCTCGTTCTCTTTTCGTCTTAATCGTTTTGTCCTATAACGAAACCACTGCCCGGTCGTTCCGATCGACTGAGCTTGCGCTCTCTGCCAGCGTAATTTAACGTTTATATCCTATCGCGATAACTAGTTGTTCTTTTTTCACTCCATCTCTGTCTCTCACTTTTTGCTGTGGCTGTACGAACACCTCTCTATGTTGATTATATTGATGTAAATGCAAAGCAGAGAGAAGGCTAAGGGGTAATTTTCCATGTCTGTGTATCTTTGTCTGACTTATGTACATGACGCTCTATGACGAGATGTTTTATATTTTTCCGCTCGTAAAGTAGCCATTTAATCAGAATGAGCCTCTGTCTGCATTATATAACGTGTTTTTGTGTAAATATATGCACAAGGCACTTATATTATCAACAGGCAATTTTCGTAGATTTTTTGCGCTGGGCTAGACTTTATGTTGATGAGTTTAATTATAATCGAATTTTCAGAGGCGCGAGAAAGGAGCCAGGAATTACGACGACGATAGCAAAGAAACAAAAAAAAAACTTGTTAATTGAATCGATGAAAAATTAAATTTTTCAAATGAATGCCCAAGGACAAATGGAATAGGTGAAATTTTAAAATGAAACTCGTGCACAATTTCTTGATTAATCGAAATGAAAAAAACATCTATCACAATTTCTCCGTAGAAAAAGTAATTTTTCCAAAGAACAAATAAACAGCAAATACAGTACCTCGAGAACAGGTTCATTGAGATGAAATTAATAAATAAGTTTTATAGTACCTAAGTCATTTCATTTAGAATCCTATACAAAGGTCATTTACAAATTTCGTGTGTCTGCTGCGGGCCCAACGAGTGGGGGGAAGGGATTTTCCCTCGGGTCTGTGATATCGCAATTTATTTGATCATTTAGACTGAGATTTATGGTGCCGACCAAATTTGTCTACTAAACTTTCACTATTGCTTTGAGTCAAATTTAATCGCTGATTTTTTTTCAAAATGAAAACTATAGCTAAAATTAGTTGATTCGTCAAAATTCAAAAAAATGACCGATCCTTATTTATGTGAATGAAAAAATTGATTCGATTCTCCAAAATCCAAGAATCAGCAACGATCAATCGAAATGGATCAATTGTTTAAAAGTTGATCAATTAATCGAGAAAATAATTCTTAATCGATAAAAAGTTTTTAAATCTTGCGAAATCAAAAAACAACTCATTGTTTTAATCCAAATATCATTTTCTTCTGTTTCAGGAACCTTGACCGAAATCATCGAAGTCTTGAAAAGGGCGAAAATACATCAAACAGAATTATATTGTATTTTTTTTAGTACAACATTTTTGTACGAATCGTGGTATATTTTGTTCAAAATTTCAAAATCCAAATAAAGAAAAAATTGTCCAAGCAATAGAAACATTAAAAAATTAATTATAAAATAAAAAAATAAAATAATTAAAGTGTGAAAAAAAAAATATTTTTTTGATTGGTATTCTTTTTAGGTGGTTTTATTGGGACACTAGTTTTGTTTCTTT
>FIZV01007726.1:0-10084 GCA_900050545.1 Trionymus perrisii | reverse complement strand
AGTTTTGTTTCATTTTTCAACATTTTTTTGAGCAAATGATTCTTTCAAATTTGAAAAAAATTATTGCTATTTTTTTTTTAAATTTTGTCAAGTATTTTTGTGAAAGTTTTTTCAAAAAATAAATTTTAAATTTGGGTGTTGAAAATAAATTTTATTAAAATATTGCTACACATTTTTTTCACGAAAAAAAAAACAAAAACAAAAAAATGTTTCATAATGAAAATTTCAGTTTTTTCGAAGGAAACGGTATTTGGTTCTTTCAATTTTACTAAAATTTAAATTAAGAAAATTCTCAAAATTTTTCTTAGTTTAAAAAAAAAATCAAAATTTTGATTGAGACACCTTTTTGGTCTTACCTCGGACTTTCTTGCTATTTTTTGAGCACCTAGGTGTCCTTGGTATACAAATAAGGAGCGTTTTAAAATTACGAAAAAATGTCATAGATTGCCTCAAGGACATTCTCATTCGCCAGTTTACTCGGGAAAAGTTTCATACTACGAGTGTTAGATGAATTCCTCAAAATTAGCTTCAAAGTGAACTGTGAAGTAACCACTAATGTAGGTATAACCTAACATCATAAAATAAACTGAAAAACACTCGTTTACGTAAAAAGTCAAATGTCACCTCAATCAGCTCATCACTTCACACGAGAAAACTTATTTTCTTTTATCCTTCCCATATAGGTCTAGTTAATCAAATTGAGAGAGGTAAAGTCAAAAGAGCGCAGCAGACGATAAAGGGGTTCCGGTTGGTAAATTTAATCGCCTCGTCGTACCGTGCACGTTAAACGATAAGTAAACGTAACGAGAAACTGGCACGTGAAAAGCGCAAAAACGCTTTTACCGCAGAGTTTGATGGTATAATGAAACCATATTTTCCACCCGCCGCCGCCGCTGCGCCCATCTATACGTCAACGTTTCCTTTCTCTCTCCATCTCCTATCAACACCACTTTTCCACTCGACTTGGAGAACTACAGCCATTGCTGCCGTTGCGTCGCGTCGGTTACGATTACGACGACGCGACCGACGATGCCCTATCTCCGTGTGCGCCGTGCGCCCTGCGCCCTCTCCGTTCATAAATACTCGAGTACATACATTTTGATGATACAACGAGAATAATTCCAGATAGATTTTCGTCTCTGGTTTGCTTCCCCTTTCGTTTTCATGCGTTTCTCTTGCTCTTTGTTGCGCTGAAACTCCCACCAATTTTCACCCAGTTTTTCCTTCCCACGATTGTTGCGTTTTTATGCCTAATATGATGAGCTCATACTCAGGCCTGGCGATGCACTCAGCATCGGACCGAGAAGGGGCAAATGAGTAAGGTTTATCGAGCCGTCTCTCCTATTAAGCCGAGATGATTTGAAACTGAGCTATTTTTTTCATTGTAATGAACGACACACACACGACTTCGGAAACCCCCTTATACGATTATTAAGGCAAAAACACACACATATCGACGCGTTGAATCGATAATTGCCGAATTTTCACAATAGCACGGACAACTACATGTACAGTATAGGTGTATTACTCCTCCACTAACGTAACTTTGCCGTTTGTTATTTCATCCCTCTCAATCCCTCCATCGATACGGACGATTCACAAATCAGCCTTATCTCGGGTCGTTTTCGTCCTTCGTACCGTGGTTCTTTTTTCTTTGTGCACAGTTCGAGGGAGCAGTCTCACTCCATTTCCTATAACTATCTAATTACATACAAACCGTTCCCTATAGCACTTCGTGTGGGTATAAATTTCACTGTTAATCTGATTGGATGTTTTTTCCAACTTTACCCATTTTTAGTGTTATCGTAAAAACATACGAGTATTTATAAGGTATCCTGCATGAAAGGTTTATCGAATATTGAATTTGAATACAATTGGATAGGAAACACCAAAATCCAGTTTTTAATTTAAAAAATTGAAAAAAAAATATACATTGCTTATTTTCGAAAAAAAAAGAATAAAAAGTTTAAGCTGTGACAAAAATTGAGAACGTATGAGATTCAAAAAAAAAGGAAAATTTTTCAATAGTAATTTTTGAAAAAGAAATGGCCAAATAATTATTTACCTAGGTAAAAATTTAAAATCAAATTAAAAATGAAAAATAGAAAAAAATAGTCTAATTTATTTTCAAAGAAGTTTCATATGGTTTATATTACCAATAATGCTTGTACGTATTATCAAATTTTATACGAAAAAAAAATCGGTCAATTTTTAGAACAATAAAATATGAGAATATTTTTAAGGAAAATCAGCCTGGATTAAATTTTCAAAAAAAAAAATCGAAAATCAATTTTCAAACCAAACTTTTTCAAAAAAACTCTTTAAAAACATTTTACCAAGTACCTATTTGGATTTTTTCAATTACTACCAAAAAAAAAAAAACAAAAAAAAACAAAAAGAAGGTAAATTATTATTTTTTATTCAAATCTTTACACAAAAAAACAAAAAATTTAAATAAAAAGATACGGGACTCGTATTTAAAAAAAAAAATCAATTTTTTTATGTTCCAAATTTGTAAAAAAAAAAAAAAAAATTTATGGAAGCAAACGAGATTTTTGGAAAAAAATAGCAAAAAATTTTTTGAAAGTTTTTTGAAATTAAAAAGGAAACTTAAAACTTGAAAAAAATCAGTTATACTTAGTTTAAAAAAAAAAAATAGAGAGGTTTGAACTATTGATAAAAGAAATTTTCAACAAAAAATAAAAAAATTAATTTCGATTTTTTTCGAGTTGGCAGAAAATTGTCTAAACTGTGAAAATTTAAAAAATATCGAGAACAAAAAAATTCAGTTTCAATTTTTCTAGAAGAAATTTTAGAAAATCATTATTTTTTAAGTTAGAAAAAAAATTGGCCAAATTGTGAGAAATGTAGAAAAAGTTTGAAATTCGTAGAAAAATGAGTTAAAAAATTTAAAATAGAAAACATTTTTGAAAAAATATACTTATCATAATTATTTTTTGTTAAATTTGGGGGAAAAGTTAGAGATACGATTTCTTTTTTTCCACGTGGAAAAATTTATATCCAAACGTACTTATATTTTTCAAAAAAGAAAAAAAAAACATGAATATATTTTAAAATTTTGAACGAAATTTTTGATGAAAAATTTAAAAAACTCATGCAAAAAAAAATTAAGTTCCATTTTTTTTTTTTTTGATAAATTCAAGTTTTGTGTTTCTAATAAAAGGTACTCGTATTTAAAAAATAAAAAATAAACCTGAAAAATTTTTGGAAACATATTTCTGGGAAAACATGGCGAAAATATTTTGAAATTAAAAGGGAAATTTTTAATGAAAATTTAAAAAAAATTGGTTTCTTTGAAAGAAGTGTAAGGAGGTGTGAGAAAATTTACTAATAATAATACGTAATCCACATTATCAGGTATTATTTCTTTCATTTGAAAAAAAATTGACTAATTTAAAAAATTAAAAAATAAAAACTGGAAAGTATTTCAATGCCCAGATACGTATTTTTGAGGAAGTTCAAAGAATTTACGTAAAATCTAAAATTTGAAAAAAAATTAGTTTCAATTTTTACGAAAGGAATAATTAAAAGATTAATTTTTCAAATGCAATTAACATCATAAATTTTTTCTAAGCAACACATTTCTTTATAGAAGTAACTTTCAAATTGTTGTTGTTTTTTTTAACATTAGAAACATCAGAAAATTGGCAGGGAAGGAATGAAACACACTAAAGTGGGAAAAAAATCAATTATCACAGCATTATCCAAAGAAGATAATATTTGTACATTGTTCGACAAAAAAGAGAGAAAAATTTGTCAAATTTTGTCCATCAAAGAATCAGCAAAATTGTTCATTAAATTAATTTCAAAACTCAATAGGTAATATTTCGACATAAAAAAAAATGAAAAAAAAGAGAAAAATTGTTATCAAAAATATCCTATATTTTTCGAGTGAAAATTCCCAACAATGTACGATATTACTTCGTCGTCTCAAAAATGTAGGTCATTCTGATTTTACTAGATTTTCGAAAAATTCTTTGGAAATTTTGTAATTTTTTTCTTGCTTGTAAGATAATAACTTGGATGAAAAGTTCAACTACGAGATTTCTTTGTCTCGATACATAACACAAAGAATAAGATGAGGAAAGTTTGACCTAGTTTGCCAAATACGTAATTGACTACACATAATCTTATACGTATTAAAAGTATTCCTTCAAATTAAAACACTACCAACTCGTACTCACTTGTAAAGTATAAAGTCTAGTAAGGCCTAGTGATTTTTCTATACCATCAGGCAAGTAAGGGTCATAAAAAATAACGTTAAAACCGAACGCTTTCGCTCTCAGTGCAACAGCCGATCCGATTCTTCCTGTAATCGTCACAAAAAAATAAATAAATAAAATAATGAAAAATATAAATAAATAATTCGATAAAACCATCGACCAAATGGGAGCAAAATGTATCCATATTTTACCTAATCCGACAATTCCTAAAGTATCTCCTCTTATTCGAGCGCACCCTTGTGCTGCTTCTCTAACTTGTTCTGGTCCAGTGAATTTTTTGCCTTCTCTAACCATCATCGCTAACCAAAACGTTCGACGGTATAAATTCAATATTAAACACATCGTTGTATCAGCTACTTCTTCTACTCCGTAACCCGGTACATTGCACACAGCAATTCCTAATTCGCCAGCCGCCTGTAAAAAAATAAAACAAACAAATTAATAAACTTTTCCATCGTACACATAAAAAACAAACAAACTACATAGGTATTTAATTTCCGAGACAGATGTTCATCAGTAACACCCCTTCGAAAAAAAGTAACAAAATTTGTTATCATTTTACGAGATGATAAAAACACCGATCGATAAATTTAATTAGCTTATTTCACAACAAAACTTCCTCATTTTGTTTTTATCTTCCCTTCTCGAGTAATCGAAATACGCCACAAAAAAGGCACTTCAAACCCCATAACGGAAAACAAGGATTATTATACTCGAAAAATCTAAAAACAAAACAAAAAACGGAAAATAGAATTGGCAAGGGTGCAATCGATATCTTAACATTCATCTGAGAGGAAAAACTTTGGTCCAGACTTCAGAGTCGCTGTTATTTCATGACGAGAGTTTTTGGTAATTGAATTTCGCAGCTACCTATTATATTTTTACGATTATTTTTACCGCCAGCGTATATAGTAAATTGAGGGATAATCTAATTGGATTGTCATTTTATTCGCCAAACGAGTAACTACCTCGATGTCCTTTTCCTTCTTTGTCGTAATCGTCATCGCTCTGGCAGTTCGCCTCTCTCTTAATAACTCAACGACCGAAAAAATAACCGACGAGAGAATTTCTCTCTCTTTAATTACATTTTTTTTCCTTAGAATTTTTTCTTTCGTATTCGTTCTGCGAGCAGAGTCTGATTTTTCTCTCCTTTGTTCCTGAATCAAGTCGCCGACTTAAAAACATATTAAAATCTTGAAAAAAAAAAAAGATTTATCCATTTAAAAACATTTCCAAACTTTTAAAATAAAATTCTGTCAAATTTAAATTATAGATGCAATACCAAATTTCGAATTTTCATCATTGATGGAAATTTCCCTAATGCCCCTAATTATTATCACATTTTGAAAATCTATTAAACTTTAGAAATTGACAATGGAAATTTTTTTGTTGAAAATTTAGCTGTATTAAAAAAATTTATTAAAATTTAAAAATGACTAATTTTGAAGATTTAGACCTACTCACCAACTAAATTAAAGAATTAGGCAACCAAAATTGCAATTTTAATAAAAAATCAACATTTTTCAAAATTTTGGAGTTCATACTAAATTTTTAAAAAATTACTAAATTCCTTGAATTGAAAAAATAAAAGTTTTGAGGACTCAATGAGTTGAAAATTTTTTGATTCTTATCAAAATATTGAAAGTTTTTCAAATTCTGAATTATTTGTAAAAATCCATAAAACTTTTCAAATCGACCCTTTAAAATTATTTGAAAATTTAGCTGCATAAAAAAAATATTTTCTATCGTACTTGAATTTTTTTCAAATTTCATCAATTTTCAAAAAATGTAAAAATTAACTGAACAAAAAAAATATACGAGATTAAAAATTTTGTAGAATGCCCTGCGAAATAATTTGATTTTAAAATTTAAGTTTTTACCAATTAGAAAAATTTCAAACACTAGCTCAATCTCAAAAAGTAATTCTACTTCGATAATTTCTTAAAAAATTTCAATTATTTTCCATTTCTCATATGTTACCAAGTACTTATAAAATTTTCGTCAATTTTTAAAAATTGTAAAAATTTAATAAAATGAAGAAATTCGAAATTTTGAAGATTTAATAAATAGGGTTATGAATTACAAATTTTCAATTTTTTACCATAAGTTTTTACCAAATTTTAAAATCTATCAAATTTTACAAATTAATTTTTTGAAATTATTTGGAATCAAAATTTAGCTGAATTTTAGAAATTACAATAAATTTGAAATTTTTCCAAAATTTTGTTTTTTCACCCATCTGAAAAAATTCAAGATTAGCTAACTAAATTAAAAAAATAATTTATCAAAGTTTAAGAATCATTGGGATTCCAATTTTTATCCAATTTTCACATGTTTCCAAATTTTGGATTTTTATGTACTCATTTTCAAAAGTTGAAAAACATTTTTCTATCAAAATGTTTTGAAAATTTTCAAATTTTAACAATGTACTAAACAAACTAAATTTTAGAAATCCACCTTCGGAAAAAATTAAAAAATTTAAGGATTTATCAAACTTCGAAGGAATTTTAACCAATTTAAAGATACCTATTAGATTAACTAAATTTAAAAAATTTCTCCTGCTTCGAAGATTTATCAAAATTTGAGAATTAACGAGCTTCCAATTTTTATTAAGTTTTCCTTTAACATATTTTCAAAAATTATGGAAATTTATTATACTGAAAAGAATACAAAACTCCAAAGAATCAAAAAAAAAAAAAAAAAAAAAAAAAAATTACAAAATTTTTGAACATTTTTCGAACTTAGAATTTTTACTAAATTTTTAAAACCCACCAAATTTTACACATTGATCTTTTGAAATTATTTTTGAAAATTAAGCTGGATTATAAAAATCACCCACAATACAATTTTTATCAAATTCTGGAATTTCTCCAAACTTTGCATTTTCAATATTTGGAAAAATTCAATGATAGCTAAATTTTAAAAACTATCCGAACTTCGAAGATTTATCAAAATTTAATAATTCTCAAAAATTTTAAATTTTATCAAATTTTCAATTTTTTAAAATTGAATAAATTTTGGAAATTAAAAAAATAATTGAAGGTTGTAAAATTCGCTCGACACTGAGAATTCTTACTTTTACACAACCATTCAATACTCAAGATAAAAATCAGAAAGCTCGAGTTTGCACTACTTTTTTTTTTCAGAAATCCCAACCTCGGTCCAGCCTACCTCTCATCCATTCCTTCGAATAATTTCAGCTATCAACGAAACAACACTCGCTTAAATATCGAAAATTCCACCACAAACGAACGAATATTTTTGAAACGTTATAGCATTCAGCTCTCACAAGGTTCGACCTCCTGTTCGAATTATAATCTGCGGTCATTTCGCAATACTCGTACGAGTCAAAATGCTTTTCGTGGAATAAAAATCCAATAAAAACCTTACACAGCGAGAAATTTTCAATTTACCATATCAAATGGCTACATTCTTCCCCCTTCCTCTCACACCGCATGCATTCTTGTCGTCTCATATACGCTACACAATAATTAAAAGAAGAAAAATTTCATCGACTTGGCATTATTTCTCGGTCTTTAGACCACCATTTCGTAAGTATTGTTTCATTGGACAGAACGCACAATCATGTTTTATCAATACCATAGCTTCAGACTCGCAAACATCAAAAACCCCGTATTTCTCGGTATAAAATAAGACGTCAGCGAAATTCAAAATCCGCGAAGGGTGCAGCGTTCAACTCTCTAATGTTCGTTCTGTGCAGGTTTTATCTTTTTTCTTCATTTATTATTTATTATCGCGTCATTCTTCGTTGAACGCGTATTAAAAAAATAAAAAATGAAACGAAGAACAAAACGAAATACAGTATTTGTCGCCCGATCCGTTCGGCGTGGCATAAAAAATGCAACATGTTGACAGCACTTTGAGTGCTACTTTTTTTTGTTGCATAAGCTCGATATTATTATTAATTTTTTAAAGAAGAAAATTGAAAAATGGAAAAAGTCATGTCAAACTACATACCTTTGAGCTCTGTAAAAAAAAAAAATCAGCTAATCTTTTCATGCAATTTTCAAAAATAAAAAAGTAATTTCAACTCTCTTTTTTTTTTTAAATAAAAAACTACGAAAACTGTACGAGTCATGATAAAGAGGGTAACTTACAAATCGATTGGTACCTATGCCATAAATAATTACTCCTACATTAGTACTACAACTACCCCGTTAACCGTTGAAATGTTTTATAAATGATTTCTTAAATAAAACAATTCGGACATTGGGTCATCGTAGAGCAATTCGAATATTAAAAATTTACCGTTTTTGACACGACCTGAAAAATTTTCTCAACAGTTTGCGTCAGTTTTCCAATAATTACTATGCACCGACGTTAAATTTCTTTATGCGAGAATGCTGCAATTTACAGTCGAAAAACACGCCATAAGCTACCCAATAAGTACCCGAGAAATTATCAATAATTATTATTACCTTATTTTCTTTTTATTTTATTCCTGCCACTCTACGACCTATTTTTACTTCATTCAGATCTTTCATAAAAAATTATTCATCACCTCAGAACCATCCCCTATGAAAATTTTGATTACCTCAATTTTTCACATAAAACAGCCTCCTTACTTTTGATACCACTGATATCGCAGAAAATTGTTAAAAAAAAAATCTCATAAATTTAAACCATCTCCAAAAAGATCATCATTTTTTCTGAAATTTAAAAATTTTCCACGAATCAAATTCACTGACACTGACCCGAATTGCTTGAACTGTTCCTCTATCTGGTGAAGAAAAAAATTATTTTCTTCCTTCTTTTGTGTAGTGTTTGAAAATTATTTTACTCGGATTTTAGCGTTAGTAATTAGTAATGTCTGAATAAAAGAAGTGTTAGCCCCCCCCAGACAAATAATGAATAATTTTGATGAGAATTTTCTCATTTCGTCTTTAATTTGTCCAAAAAAATTGTTTATAAAAAAAAATTTCATCAACTTATTTTAAATTGAAGGTTTTTTTTTACATTTTTTACTTTCTTTTTTCAAGAAGAATAATTAGTTATGTCCCTATATTTGATTTTTTTTTTCCAAAAGCGTTTTGTATGGAAACACTTTTTTTAAAAGATTTTTCTTTGATGAATTATTTTCTTTCATTGAATTTTTTTTTATACAGGGTGTCAAAAGCAAGAGTTTTTCAAAATTAAAAATGTCCCCTTCGCCCAAAAAATCAGATATTTCTCCAAAATCACAAAAAAAAAAAAAAATACAAACTAGAAATATTATTCGAGGGAGGAGTCGAGAGAATAATTGAAATTTCTAACTCCACCTGCTGAAAATTTCTACATATATTTTTTTTAAGAAGCAGGTTTTTTTGAAGAATGGCAGGACGGTAGAGCCAAAAAGTGGGAAAACAAAATCCTAAAAAAATCCATTCCAATCCTCATAAACTCGAGTTTTCTCTCAAAATTCCAAACAATTCATCAATTTCCAAAGTTATAAAATTTATTTCCAAAATATTCTTCAGTATTTTTCTGTTGACGTTATATTATGTTTTCTCGTTCGAATAACAATTTGAATTTCTACGTATAAAGCTAAACAACGTGTACATAAACTCGCATATACTTTATGGTAACAGAAAAAAAATACGCATAATTTTCAAATTTTTATTCAACATCGACGATATGGTCTTGAGAAGGTTGCGAGTGGAAGGGGTAAAATCGTAAAAAAAGTTATAACTCGAAATAATTTTTCCCAACGATTTTATTATATCTATAATATATTATTATGTATGTGCCAGCGTTAAGGGCTTCGTTTAGCACAAAAAAAAAAAAAAAAAAAAAAAAAAAAAAAAATAAATAAAAAAACAAAAAATTGGATAAAAAAACAA
>FIZV01007716.1:0-11804 GCA_900050545.1 Trionymus perrisii | reverse complement strand
TTTTTTTTTTGTTTTTTTTTTTATTCAAATTTTTGGACTGTAAAAAAAAAAGAAAAGAAAAAACACATTTTATGTAAAAATATTGCAGAAGAGGATGAAAAAATTCTCTCACCCCAAAAAAAAATATTTTTAAAATCACTCATATTTTTAGTTTTTTTTTTCAAGCAAAATTTTGGGAACAATTAATTAAGTATTCTTGATTATTTGTTTTTTAGTGAGAAAGGTTTGTAAGTACCTGACCTACGTGTAAAAACAAAAACTGTTTTTACAAAAACAAATTATTAAAAAAAAAAAGAAGTTGATGGAAAAATTGATTAAAATGAATATTTTGAAGAATAATTACCTATGTAAAAAAAAAATTCCCGTGATAAAAAATCAATTTCTTAGAAAAAAATATTGAAAAATATTTTAGTGAAAAATTTTCTAAAAATTTGAAAACAATTTTTCAGCTGAAAAAAAGTTTTTTTTTTCGGTAAAATTCTTTGAAATGTATTTTTCGAAAAATGCTCACAAAAGTGATAAAGTTTCGTTGAAATAATTAGGCATCATAAAAAAAAATTGTACTAAATTCCTTCAGAGTAAAACGGTCAAAAACAATTTTCTAACGATAAACCTAAAAAAAAATCGAGAAAAATTGCATAAAAAATTTTGGGAAAAACTTTCAGTTGAAATTTGTTTTGCAGAAATCTCTCAAATGTATTTTTTGAAAAGTTCTCTTGAAAAATTGTAAAATTCGGCTAAAAAAATGATAAGAAAAAATTTTTACAAAAAAATTGGTAAAAAATCTATTGCATTGAATTTTTTTTAAAAACCTGTCTCAAGAAAAATAATCTAAAAAATCAGGAAAAAATTCTTTCAGTTGAAGAAAAAAAATATTGTTATTTTCAAAAAAAAAAAATTGTAAAATTCTGGTTAAAAAATTATCCCAAAATTATCAACTTTTTTTCGAGAAAATTGTTTTAAACAAAGAGTAAAATAATTTCCAAATTGTGTAATTTTTGCCAAGTGGACAACTTCGCTTTTCGAAATTAAATTCCTATTTATATTTTATAAATCAATTTCTTTCTTTTTCAATTTCTTCGTATGTAGGAATTTTTTTCAGACGTACGAGTAATTCCTTTTGACTGGAAACTCCAATTTTCAAATTCTTCTCGGTGCTTTGTTCAGATTTCTTTTTCATCGCCTACGAATAGGCTTACGTTTCTTTTCTGTATACTAGCTTCGCACCATGAAAAATGAAGGAAGAAAAAAAAAGTCAAACGGCATTCCAAACTCGAAATATTAGAATTTCGTCTCTCGATTTTGTTACTTTCTGTATAATTCTTTCGACTCGCGATTGATTTTTTTCGCATTATGGTAAAGCTGAGGTTATTTTTCGATGAATACTGTGGTAGCTTCGTGTTAGCGTTTGGGTGACCCTGCTACCATCTCCCTTTTTGATTTCTCTATCGTATGTTAATTGTGATCAGTACAGGTAGAGGTAGTTACTAGTTAGGTATTCCTTAGGGAATAATTTGTACGTATGTATACGTAACGTATTCGATGGTGCTTTCACGACTATCTGCATGGCGGACTTGGTATTCGTTCGCTACGTCATTAGGAAAATGTATCCCCCACGTACCTATGCTTCCTCCTCTTCTTCTCGTCTCTCGTATACGTGGAGTATCATCTCGGTATACCTATACCTACATACGTAGCGATTATCTCGTATAATCGTTAATATTAACACACGTGCGTGATAAATCATTCCTGGCTCCATCCAACCCATCCACTGTGAAAGCTTTTTCGGCGACAGCACGACACATATGCAATAATATTCCACTCGCTAGAGTGTGTTATACCACCTGAGCTTGTCTATGGGTTTGAAAAAAAAAGACGAGCTCGATGTGAATTTGTAATAGCTTGTAATTACCTTTGAGAATTTGCACGAGTATCTTTTTTAACCTCGAATTGCAGCAAATGATATCTCGACGTGTTTTCTTACACCCGATGAAACCTTCTTCTCACTTCGTCGGTTAGTAAAAGAAGCAGAGGGCGGTATTCAACAGGTATATACGGCGCTGTGTACTCTAATATCAATTACAGTCTTTAAAGATCTTCTTTTTCACGCTACGGGTGCCTTGTACTGCTCGTTTTGACGATTCATTTAGTTGTCTGAGTTACTCGTAAAAGGGTTGCGTTCTGTTTCGCTTCATTGTGTACACTCGTCTGTGTCATTTACACCCTTCGTTTTTTTTTTCGATCAAAGGATCGTGTTTATAGTTGAAACTATTCTAGTCAATCGCGAGGCTCTTGTTTAATATGTAGGTGGACGTATGGCTATTATCGTCAAAAGAAAAATGTAATTACAATGTAATCCTTGTAATCTTTTTTTTTTTTTTTTTTTTACTTTTCCCCGAAGGAAAGAGAAAGGGGAAGTGGGGTGGTTTTCAAAGCGGAAATAGTTTTTCAATTTCATTTCAATGTTTCGTTTTAAAAAATTTTAAATGTTTTTTAATTTATTGTTTTTTTTTCAAACTTTTCAATTTTTAATTTTGAGCATTTTTCAATTGTTTTCAACTTTATTGATTTTTTCCCAAATTTTTAAATTTTGAATCCTTAAAAAAATTTTTAGTCGATAAATCAAAATTGCTGATTTTTGAAATTATCAGTTTATAACATTAAAGGAGTAAGATTTGCATCAGAATTTTTCGTATCATGTTCTACATTTCATCGCGATTTTAATGAAATGAATGAAATCAGTCATACCATTTTTCCAAACTTGAAAAAACCTTCCCGAATATGAATTTTTTTTTTTTCTTTTTTTGATTTGTATTTTTTTTTTTTTTTTTTCAGATTTTCTTATCGGTACTCTACTTATAGTCTTGTTTCTTCTGATATATTTTGAAGTTAAGTTGGCGGGAGGAGGGGGGATTTTGTAACATTCCTAGAAAAAATGGCAGTTTATGCATCAGACACTGAAAATTTACACTTTCGTAAAATTATTGGATTATTGAAAATGGACGATTTTTAAAAATTCAGAAATTTTGAAGAATTTGAAAATTTTGAAGAATTTGAAAATTTTTAAAAATACAATAATTTTTGAAAATTATTGTCAGTTTTTGAGAAAATGACAATTTAAAAAAAATGATTTTGGAAAATTTCGCAATTTTCGCACAATCAAAAATTTTTGTGAATTAGAGAATCTTAAAAAATTCAGCAATTCTTAAAAATTCAATAATTTTTAAAAATTTGTCAGTTTTTGAGAAAACGACAATTTTTAGAAAAATTTAAAAAATTTTGATTTTTGAAAATTCTGTAATTTTTGAAAAGTAAATAATTTTGGTGAATCTAAAATTTTGAAAAATTCAGAAATTTTGAGAAATTCCATAATTTTTACTAGTTAGTCAGTTTTTGAAGAACTAAAAATTCTATAATTTTTGAAAATGTGTTAGTTTTTGAGAAAATGGTAATTTTTAAAAAATTACAATTTTTGAAAATTCTGTGATTTTTGAAAAGTCAATAATTTGGTAAGGTTTCTCAGTTTTTGAGAAACTAAGAATTTTTAAAAATCCTATAATTTTTGAAAATTTGTCAGTTTTTGAGAAAATGACAATTTTAAAAAAATTGATGATTTTGGAAAATTTTGTAATTTTTGTAAATTCAATAATTTTTGTAAATTAAAAAATCTTGAAAAATTCGGAAATTTTGAGAAATTTGATAATTTTTTTAATTTTTTCAGTTTTTGAAAAAATGACCATTTTCTAAAAATTATGATTTTTGAAAAATCAATAATTTTGGTAAATTAGAGAATCTTAGAAAATTTTTCAGTTTTTGAGAAAATTACAATTTCTTAAAAATTATGATTTTTGAAAAGTCAATAATTTTTGTGAATTAGAGAATCTTAGAAAATTCAGCAATTTTGAGAAATTCGATAATTTTTGAAAGTTTCTCAGTTTTTAAGAAACTAGCAATTTTTAAAAATTCTATAATTTTTGAAAATTTGTCAGTTTTTGAGAAAATGGCAATTTTTTAAAAATTACGATTTTTGAAAATTCTGTGATTCTTGAAAAGTCAATAGTTTTTGTGAATTAGAGAATCTTGGAAAATTCAGCAATTTTAAGAAATTCGATAATTTTTGAAAGTTTCTCAGTTTTTGAGGACTAACAATTTTTAAAAATTCTATAATTTTTGAAAATTTGTCTGTTTTTGAGAAAATGACAACTTTTTAAAAATTTTGATTTTTGGAAATTCTGTGATTCTTGAAAAGTCAATAGTTTTTATGAATTAGAGAATCTTAGAAAATTCAGCAATTTTGAGAAATACGATAATTTTTGAAAGTTTGTCAAATTTTTGTGTAACTAGCAATTTTTAAAAATTTGATGATTTTTATAAATTCAATAATTTTTTTTAAATTGGTTATTTTTTGAGGAAATTGCAATTTTTTAAAAATTATGATTTTTGAAAAGTCAATAATTTTTGTGAATTAAAAAATCTTTAAAAATTCAGCAATTTTGAGAAATTCTGTAATTTTTAAAAATTTGTCAGTTTTTGAGGGAATGACAATTTTTTTAAAATTATCACTTTTGAAAATTCTATTATTTTTAAAAAGTCAAAAACTTTTGTGAATTGGAGAATCTTGAAAAATACAGCAATTTTGAGAAATTCGATAATTTTTGAAAATTTTGCAATTTAGGCAATCCAGTACCTAGTTTTTGAAAATGTGAAAAGAAATTGCTTTGAATTTTTTTAAAAATGGTAGATTCTCAAAAATATTCAATTTTCAATTCATTCCACAAAACAGTCTTCTCTCCCTTTGAAAAAGTGACAATAATGTATCAACTTTCTGATGACTTTCTCATGTGTTCCTCTCAGATTCGCCACTGCAACGTAGTAAAAGTCCGCTGAAATCCAAGGTGAGTGTAGCCTCGGGGGAGGGGGTTAAACCCTCATAAAACTTGGCTTTTCTCATTTACCTCGTGGAAAAAGGCTTCAGCAGTAAAAATAGTTACAATATACAAAATTGATCTACACTAAATTTTTTATAAAAAATGTTCTATACAGTTTTTTGATTGGCCTCTCCCTTACCCCGCAAAACGCCCCCGCAAAATAACCCCTTTTCGTGAAGCGTTTTGCGGGCTAAAGAAGAGGTCGATCAAAAAAAAATGCATAGAACACTTTTTATAGGAAATTTAATGTAAAATAATTTCGTACCTATGTAACTATTTTTGCTGTTGAAGCCTTTTTTCGCGATGTACGATTTTTTGTACGAACATTTTTCTGTAACTTCCCTATAGTTCCTACATACAAATTGTTCGTTTATCTCGCCCTTTTTTTTTCTGAAAAAAGTATATGCACGTTTTTTTCATACGTATGAGGAAAACATGCGAGCTTATACATTTTTATTCCTCCCCTTCTCTTCCGATTCATCCACTACTCGCTCACGTTTCGAAATGCTCATTCTTTCATCATCGCGTATAGTTACATTATTATTGCGTTTTCCATCGAGTGAACATTTTTAACCTAAGATAATGGAATTATTATGCGGGGCTGGAAAATAAAATGACGGAATGAGGTGTGAGGGACGATCGGCTCGCAACAATGGTTCGTATAATTGAATTCGCGCTCCGTTTGTCCCGTTAATATTTTGTATTAAAAAATAACGATACGAAACAAAACAAAGCGAAACAAAAATGGAAAAATGGAATTAATCGGCTCAGGATGCTAGCTACAGGGGAAAAATAACAACATTTATAATCTATTCTTTCTTGACTGCGTCTTTTCTTCTTTCTAAACGTAATAACGATAATTATCGCGTATATATTAAACGTGGAACGAAATAAAAATGGAGGCAAAAAAATCGAGATTTAATTTGGCGGTTAAATCGCGCTTTCGCGACTCTCGCCGGAGTCAGGGTATGAGGGTAAAATTGAGTTAATATTTTACGAAAGGATTTCAATGATAAATTTACCTCCGCCTCGCGTTCTACGCGTACCATACGTGATGAGAAAAGGGAGAGAGGTACGATGAAAAGGTCGGCATACGTGCGTTAATGGTGGTTAAATCTTGACGGCGTGCCGCAGCATTCGATGTCTTATATAAACTCGAACAATTACAAAGACGGCGCAATTTATAAGGTTCATATTTTTACACGGGCTGGGAAGTGCAGAGGGCGTCATATTAGAAGTTTCGCGCGCTGGTAAACATTACTCGATGAGTAATGTGGTTGAACAGCGCGAGTTAAAGTTTACAGTTTCGACGTATTATTATTATATCGTCGTTGGTACGGTATAAAGTATCGTAAGCTATAGCTACGATATCGTCTAGTTCGATAATTCCATTAATTTTTCATGTAATAGATGGCATTTTTTAAAATACGAAATTTCGTACCGTCTACCGAAATTCGCGAGCACGTCGTATAAATAGGCTATTACGATAAATGCCTTTCGAACAAGGTCTATGTCGACATGCCCGATTTACGTGCTACTCACTCATCAAGTCGCCGTCACAGGTCAACGCCTATAGCAATATCGGGTAGCATAAGTTACCGTCTGCTCGCAATATGGCCGTCCTTCAACAATGAACTTTTCTAATTAAGCGAGAATATAAGAATCGAACGACAGAGGGAGTGAGAGAGAAGTTGAAAGCAAACCCCAACGATATGATTTAGATGGTTTCGTGGGTTTAATCGAAACCACAAGTAGTTTAGAAAAGGGCAAAATGTGGATACGGCGGAGCACAGAAACCTATAAAAGCGATAACTTCCATTCCCACAGATGGTTTGGCAATCTAAGATTATCGCTAGTGAGGCAGAAGGGGGTTATATGGAGTTTACAATCTTGATGGTTCGAAAAAAAGGAAGGGAAAGCTGTATGAAAATTCAATCTGTAAGTATCGTATTACCTTGCAACGAGCGGATTGAATGCGATGTAGTTTTATTAAAGATATTTAGATATTTTTGTAGCGTATAGAAATTGAAAGTTGTGGATTTGGGTGTGGGAGGAGGGAAGAGAACAGGGTCAAAATGGTTCAACATGTGGCATAGATCGACTTCGAAACGCCGCACTTTAAGGTTATTGAATGAACGAATGAAAAATAATGAAAATGGAATTAACTGAAATCTTTTTCTCATGAAAATCATCGAAATACTGTAACTTATGGTTAGCTTAGTGTTGCAATGGATTTTGTTCACAAACTATCCACCAGACCACCAACCAATCATTTGCGAACGACCAAATTTCACGAAATGACTCATTTGAGAGCAATTGAACATTTCAAAATGAATCATTTGCGAACAACTGAATGTTCTAAAAATGAGTCGTTCGAAAACAAATTCAAAATTAATCGTTTGTGAACGAATGAATTTTCTAAAATGTATCGACTAAATCTCTCAAAATGAATTTTTTGTGACTAACAAAATTGTGCTATGTACGAATAATTTAAGAACGACTGAATCATTCTAAAATGATTTGTTCGCGAACGATTGAATTTTCTAAAATGTATCGCTTGAATCATTCAAAATATTTTTTTTTGTGACTGACAAAATTTTACTAGCCAAATAATTTAAGAACGACTGAATCATGTAAAATTAATCATTCGCGAACGGCAATCATTCAAAATGATTTTTGTGGTTGGACAAAATTCTACTGGACGAATCATTCAAGAACGTCTGAATCATTTTAAAATGAAACGTTCGCGAACGACTGGATTATTCAAATCAAAATTAATTGTTCGTGAACGAATTATCTTCTAAAATGTATCGACTGAATCATTCCCAATGAATCGTTCGTGAACGACTTAATTTTCATAAATAGATGCTTCAAAAACCATCGAATTGCTTAAAATTATTTATTTTGGACCGACCGTATTTTACTAAATGAATCTTTCCCGAACGATTGATTCGTTTGAAATGAATCGTTTAAGAACATCTACGTTTCACAAAATAGTTCGTTCAGGACTCAATTTTAATTTTTATTACATGAATCAGTTTAGAATGACTTATCATTCAAAATGAATCGTTCGCGAACGACTGAATCAGATGAAATTGATCGTTTATGAACGACCAAATTTTACAAAACGAATCATTTGAAAATGACTCAATTATTCGAAATGATTTTTTTGGTGAACGACTAATGGAAGTTATTTCTACACAGTTTTTCTGCGATGCTTCGTGGATGATAGGGAAAAATCGTTCTTTTGATCACTCCAGAGTTGCAGTGTTTTATATTTCTATATTCTGTTCTCGTTCAACTTTTCGTAAGCTATTATTTATTTTTTCGCTTCAAAAAAGTGCACCCCCCCCCAATTGGCTCCAAAAAACTGAAAATCCAGAATTTTTCCTTTAGATTTTTTCTCCGAAATTAAAAAAATATTTCTGTTCCAAAAAAAATTGAAATGTTTTTATTCAAAACATTAGGAATTTTTTTATTAAAAAAAAAAAAAAAAAATTAACAACTTTTTTATTTTAAACAAAATTAAGGATTTTTTTCTACGAAAACATGAGATTTTTAAAAACAGTAATTTAAAAAAATAAAATTATAATAATTTTTCCATTTAAGTAAATTAAAAAAATTTTATTAAAAAAAAAATCAAAAAGTTTTATTACAGAAAAAAAGAGTAATTTTCTGTTCCAAAAAATTGAATTTTTTTTTCAAAACGATTGAGGGGTTTAGAAAAAAAAAATTCTCCTAAAAAGATTTAAATTCCCCCCTCCCCCGAAAAAAAATCATACAAAAAATTAAAGGAATTTTTTCATTATAAATTTAGCAAATATCTAAAGATATTCAAATTAAATTGAGAACTTTAAATTTTTTTTTGAACGCCATGTACTTACAGCGACTGTGGCTAGTGGCGTTTGGAACTTTTGTTACTTGAGAGAAGTTGAAGAAATTTGTATTTTATTACAAAAAATTTGAGTAATTTTATTGTTCCAAAAATAATACCAAATACTTAATAATAATAGGTAGGTCCAGGTAACTAATAATTTCAAAAAATTTGTAGGTTTTTTTCACTCAAAAAAACAACAACAACTTCCGTTAGAAATGAATTTATCAAGAACGACTGGATCATTAAAAATGAGTCGTTTGTGCAGAACATAATTTTACCATGTGAATCTTTCAAAAGAAATCGTTCGCGAACGACACTAAATGAATCATTCTATATGAATCATTCATGAACGGCTGAATCGTTCAAAAAGAATCGTTTGCAAAATGCTGAATAATTCGAAAAGAATCGTTCGTAAACGACTGAATCATTTAAAAAGAATCGTTTGCGAACGTTTGAATCATTCAAAAAGAATCGTTTGTAAACGACAGAATCATTCGAAAAGAATCGTTCGCGAACGATGGAATCATTTGCTATTGATCATGGACATTATGAATCGCTTTTGAATAATAACATACGTTTTTTAAAGACCTGATTTAGAATTCAACTTTTTATTGTAATTTGATACTGTTAAACGAGAACCCGATAAAATTACGGGTACTTTCGTTCTTGTTCCGAATGATTGGTTCGTCAGATAACTTCCTACGAAGATCTATGTGATACGGAAAATTTCCTTCTTTTGAGGTGAAAAAAGATATCACCTTGTACTTTTTCATGAACATACGCTCTTTATCGCTGAGAAAATACATCCCATCGATTGAAAATATTTTTTCTCGTCACGTCCTCACTCCCTGCGTCGCGTGAAAATTTATCTGCCGGCGCGTTAGTTCGATCAATGTATGTGGGTAATGCGTGCAATGAAGATGGCGCCACAAAGGTCTAGTCAGATGTTATAAAGAGAAGTGGGGAAGTGTTGGTAATCTAGAACGACACATTTAAGGCTATAAATTTTACGAAAAGGTATATAGGTAGGTGTATCCACGTAGACATGTTTATCTTGGGTAACTTTCAGCCTGTTGTGTGTGCCTATCTGTGGCGACGTCGTACTGTAAGTACCAATGACGAGAAGTCGTCTAAGCGTGAAAAGTTTCCTCTTTGTTGCGAACTTACTTACTACGAATTAAGGCATTTATGGGTCTACGATGACTGAGCCGTTTCAGGGATCTCACGAAGATTCTGCTATGTAGCTCGTCAGAGGAGCAAATAAACAATTAATCGTCGGCTGCGTTTGTCAACGCGTGATGAGTGCCATTAATCATAAGATATTAATCCAGATATATTGGTATAGAAAAGTGTAAAATAGACCTCCAGTGATTGTAATTATGGATTCGTTCTCTAAAGAGTAAATATTTTGCTACGAAGATGAAGCAAAATCGAGGTAAGGTGAAGTATACAGAGAATCAGGTTCAGACTTCGCTTCAAAGGTACTCGTACTAGAGAATCCGACCAATGTATCCAGAACGAATGATTGTTTTTTTGTATGCGATTTCTTCAGCTTTTCTATATGCTAACGTAGTTGAGCTTTTCACTTGCATTGAATTTTATGCTTTTGGTCTGTACGAGCTTGATTTGTTTGAGTTTTGCGTATGTTTCCTCGACGTTTTACTCTTTTTTTTTTTATTCTTTTTTTTGAAACGTGGAAAAGATACGATGATGTGTAGTTGCACGAGTAAGCACGAATATGCCTATGTTGATGTATCATATTTTTATCCACGATGCTTATAAATGTTTGTGTGGCTTTGCTATCTCTATAAAGTCAGATATACGTATATTTTTTATCTACAATTTTTTTTTTTACTTTGATTTTTTCCATCTTTGTAAACCGAACCGACGACGAGAAGTGATGGTCGAGATCAAAGCAACCTGTGTACCTAATTTGCTTTTTACCGAGCAGAATACTATACGAGCAATTTATCAAATATTTAACCTGGCTAAAGTACAAATACGACGAGTGCGAGCGAGATGGACGAGCGAAAATGGAATAATATTAACGAAATGTTTTCCAGCTCTTTTTCTTCTCCATAGTTTTTTTCCTATTACGGTTAACTTCATAATTTGGTTTCGCTATAGTTTTTTATTTTGCAAGTTCTCAAAAAATGAGAAAAAAAGACGAGTTTGTTGCGTGAGGCGTTTATATTACGTAGAGAAAGACGTGGTGAGTGGGAAGGCGAATTATAATTTTCAAAAAGAAAAAAAGCATCGTTTAAATAATGTTTATCCGCGAGTTCACTTTTAGACGAATTTTTCAAGCGGAATTGAGCTAATTTTATGAACAGAGTGGGAAGTATTTGAATTCTTAGAATAAGTATGCGATATTTTAAGAGAGGTTACGATTTCTTTAGCTATTATTCTTCTCCTTTAAAAGTTTATGGTGTAACTTTTTGTGAGAAACAAACAGATGAGTGAGCAAATTTTTGAAATTAGATTTTTGTTGCTTTAATAAAGAAGTTACACCTGTTTCATTGTATTGTGCTTTCAGAATTTTTAAATAATGAAAACGAGGGGAAAAAAGATCCAGTAAGTTTATTACCAGCTTCGTAACAATTTTCCACAAAATGTAGCAGATCTTAAAAAAAAAAAATAATAAAAATAAAATAATAAGGGAACTGTTGAAAATTCAAAAGCGATGAATTTTTAAATTTTAATATTTTCTTGAAATACGTAAGTCCATTTTTAAAATTTAACCAAGTTTTCTAAAATTTTCTAAAATGTTGGCTTTCAAAGTTTGACAAATTTTGTCAATTTAAAAAATTTGTGCATAATTCAAAATTGGGAAAATTTTAGAAAATTTATCATTGTATTTAATTTTTCAATTTGAATAAATTTTTAAAATTGCGAAATTTTTAAAAATTCGAAAAAATTTTCTAAAATTTTTCAAATCAATTTTCAAAGTGATGAACTGCCAACATACTTTTTTAATTGTAATACATCCTATTAATTAA
>FIZV01007679.1:0-14944 GCA_900050545.1 Trionymus perrisii | reverse complement strand
GACAAATAATAAAAAATAAAATAGGTAAAATAAGAAAAAGGCCTAAGAAAAAGTAGGGCACCGTGTAATCTAAAATACTTCGTGTCAATCAATAATTTTTTGATTTTTTGGACCAATAAATATTTTTTTTTTCAATTTACCTGGAGAATTTTTAAAAATTTTTAAATAACTTTGTTTTCAATTCTTAAATAACCTCACATTTTTTTTTTCAAGTTGATCGACAATTTTTTTTAGAGAATTTTTAAACGAATATTATTTGAAATTTTTTAAACTTTATTTTTATTTCATTTTTTTCAAAAAAAAAATCTCCTTGAAAGATTTTTTCACTCAAAATAATCATTATTCTCATTTCTTTTTTTTTTTTTGGAGAAAGCTTTTTTTCCTCAAAGTATTTTTTGACAATATTTTTTTTTTTTTTTTTTAAATTCGTAAGGTAAAAAAACTTGAATTTTGTTTAGTAATTTTTTGTGACTATTTCAGAATATTTTTATACCAACTTTTTTTCATAAAATTTATTAAGAAAAATTTTTCAATTTTTAAATGATTTTTATTTTTTTTAAAGCAACTCGAAATTTTTTTTTAGATACCTACTCAAAAAAAAAATCGAAAAATATGTTGAAACAACGTTTTTAAAAACTTTTTTCATATGGTGCTTTGAGAGTGAATTTTCTTCTATTCTGAGAAATTTTGTAGCTGAAAAAAAAATCACTGTTTTTTTTTTAAACCATAAATTTGAATAAAAAAAGCATAAAAGGAAAAAATTTCAATAAGAACAAAAGAGGAATACCTAAAAAATAACAATGTCAAAAAAATGAAGACCTTCTTCTCGACTTATTTTTCACTCCTCCTTCCAAAAGTCATCCTTGAAAAATATTAGAAAAAAGATACCCTCTCCTTGAATTAATTTTCAAACTCGAAAAAAATCTTCATCTTTTTTTCACTCAAATTAACTAGGTACTTTGAGCCTTATCGAGTCTACTAATAAAATTAACAAAACAACAAACGTAACCAGCCAAAGGTTAAATCACGTAGCTCAAAAGCCAGCTTGAAGAAATTGCAAAGCAGATAAGAGTATAGCGCAAAGCTTAGAAAAAACTACTGAAAATTTTTTAAATCTTACTACATTTTGTACTACGTGTACGAGGATCAGTCTATAATTCCTCGTATGTTCAGCGCCAATATTCACATGAGCCTTTATTTCTTTTAGTGAAATCATTTCACAGCCTTTACATAATTATTAGCTTATATCGAATAAATAAAAACTTGAAAAAACCAATGTTAGCTAACTACTTGCAGTATTGTGTTTTATCGTGTGACTATTTTTGTGGGGAATTGACTTTTGTTTTCGTTTCAAAAAAAAAAAAAAAAAATTGTAATTCTTCGTTAATTTATTTTCTCTAAATTTGCTAAAATAAATCTAAAAAAAAAGTGACGAAAAAAGAATCATATTTACACTAAATTATTTATCACTACCTTCTGCGTTTATTTTACAGACTAGCAAAAGCTAAAGCAAAATGCAAACGTACCTCATAATTATAAAAAATTCCATCTTGTCAACTACATCGTCGAATTTGCAGATCACCATCGAGTTTCCGATCAAAATTTGAACCAAATCGCAGGGAAAACGACGCAGAATTTTTTTTTAAATCATGGAAAAAAGTCAAAACAAAAATTAGTGTTACTAGGGGGTACAAAAAATATATAAATTATGCAAAACGAAAAACCTATGAGTAGATATTGTAATGTAATACGATACTTACAACTTTTTTCAAATATTAGGCGAAAAAATTGAGAAAAAAATCCCGAAAGGGAAAATACTCACCTTACCTCATCATCTGCCATTTTGGTCAAGTTGCTCGAACAAAAAAACCTATTGAAAAATTCGAAAAAAAAGAAGGGTTAATATGAAACGATTTACACGGTAGATTTTTTCGAAACGAAATGCGATAAAATCTCATTTCGTTTTGGAAATGAGCCAGTTGATATTCGCCCGATGACGCGGCGCTCTGGTTTGTGTATAAGTAGCTCGAAGCCGTACCGATGGGCTATTTTGGTATTTACGAATTAGTGCCTCTATTCAGCCATATTCGTAAGAAATTTACGTGACTCGTTTTATCGAAGTGACCCGGTATGGTGGTTTGAGAATTCAACGAAGTGTTTGGATAATTCAGGGGTTGAAATACCACAGATCAAAATCGTCATCGATACACTTTTTTTCAATTCATATGATGCATTTAAAAAATATTTGGAGCATGTCACATAAGTGGTTGACTTAGAGTCCCCCTTTGTACCAAAACCTCGTAAGATAATCTCGAATTCGAGAACAGAGAATCGATAATGATCGAATTCCAAGTAGAATACGCAGGGAAAGGGAAGATTACTCATTTTTAAGTTTTATTTCTAGTAAACGAAAATAGAAGTATTTTTAGCCCGAAAAAAAAATCAAAAATCTCAAATAGAAATTTAAAAAATTGGAGAAGAAACATCTAATCAGACTCCACGCCCATCTTGCAAAAAATCAACAAAATGTTCATCTCAAAATCTAGGTGTTTGGGGGGGGGGAGAATGGACTCATTTCCAAGTTCAATTTCCAATGAAAAAAAGGAGAATTTTCAGAATGAAAAAAATCAAAAATTTCAAACCAGAACAGAAATTTTAAAAATTGGGAAAAATCTTCCAATTAGATTTCATTACAATTTCACGAAAAAATCAATTTCAAAAATTATTTGGAGGGGGGAGAGGGTGACTCGTTTCATAGTTTAATTTCCAATCAGGAAAAAAAATGAGAATTTTCAAATTCATAAAAAAAGAAAAATTTCAACTCAAAACAGAAACACGAAAAATTATAAAAAACCACCCAATTTTCATAATTTTCAAAAAAAAAAAAAAATCAATAAATCTTCAAGTCGAAATTTATTTGTAGGTATGAAAAGAGAAATGACTCATTTCCAAGTCCAATTTCAAGTTAATGAAAAAATGAAAATTTTCAGCTGGAAAAAAATCAAAAATTTCAACTCGAAACTGAAATTTAAAAAATTTGAATAAAAAAACATCCAATCAGATCCCAATGCCACCTTCCGAAAATAATCGATAAATATTTATCTGAAAATCTATTTTGAAAAAATAAATAAAGAAAAAGAAAACAGGACGTTATTAATTTTTTTTACAATACGAAAGTATGGGAAGGTAAAGGGGTCGTCTTAAAATAGATTTTCTCGTCTATACGATATCTACACAACACCGAGATCATCACGCTGCCAACTACGGTGCTCCTATCCAATTACTAATCCCATATTCATGCCAAGTACACATTTTATTCGTTTTAATAATTGAGAAAACTGAATAAATACTTGTAAACGAGACGAATTTCATAAATTTACAAATTTGGGAAAATTTCTTTTCAGTAAAATAAATTATTTGGATTTGCTTCGTGAACTAAAGGGGTGAGGGGAGGGGTGGGTTTCAAAATCGAATACTTTACTCGTAGTGAAGAGAAAATTGCATCATGGATTTTTTGCCCCTCCCCTTTCGTCCTCTAGGCAACTTGACGAGCTCATTTTGAAAGAAAGTGTAAATTTTGAGCTCTTCTTATATTATCAAAATTACGTCCCTATTAAAGATTAATTAAAAAATTATATAATTTGCCCTCTCTCCACGTTTTTGCTTTTTACTCAATCTGGACATGACCGAAAGCCAGATCATTATTAGAATTTCTCTTTTCATTCGTAGGTACCAGAGTCAATCAATCGACTCATAATTTCGATTTAAAAATTTTTTAATTCACTCCCAAGAGCAGACTTTAGGAGAAAAATTCGTAATAATCAAAATTTTTTCAAGAACACACTGACACACTCTCTTTTCTCAAATACGAAACAAAATTTAGGAATTTTCTCCTCCTAACATCAAAAATTACTCAAAATAGAACTATTTATTTTTCTCTAATTTTACTCACTGAATCAGATACCATAAAAGGAAACTGAAGACGACCCAGAATAAAAAATTCGCTATAACCCTTCATTTATAATTTTTTCAATTGAAAAATACCACGAGTTATCCCGCCCTTACCTCCTACGCCTGATCGGTAGGAAACTTCTTATAAACAAAGTATACGAATCTCGGTCAAATTTTTCACACGCTTATGTCATACGATAAAAATGATTAATTTTAATATTCCATATGAAATCTCTCCCAATTACGCTTTTCATTCATCGATACTTAGATTTATAAATCCCTGACCCTCGATAAAGGACACATATTTAAATTCTCAAATTACCAATCCGGTCACTTCGTCGAAATCCAAATTCTGGCTCAATTCAAAATACACAAATCACTTGGCAAAAGAAATCAATCACCATTAACACTTGGCAATTTAAAAAAATGAATAAAACATAAAAACCACATACCTAAGTTAAAAAAATTCACAAAAGTACCGAAGTTGCGCGACACACGCACTATTTCCACTTGGTTGAGAGACTGAGGTGAAAACACTGGCGAACAGTTACTTAAACCATAACATAATTGGTGAAGAAAGATCACGTGATAAAAATAGAAATTGAGAACTAACCGATCTATTTATAAAGAACCGCTCGGCCCGTCCATTTGAAAACTGTAATTTTTCGTAAACCTTTAAAAAATTCGTCTTATAGGTAAGAAAAGCATAACCACGATTATGTGAAATACTTTATTATAAATAATCTCCGCTCTCTAAGACATAATAACACAATTTCCTTCTTAACTGGAATTAGTACTCACCTAAACTCTATAACAAGACAGAATGTAACTAGAAACGATGTATTTTTCACACGTTTAAATGCAACACCATGATACGAAAAACGACTCGTTGTTTAGAAAATATCACAGAAATGCGATTATGGAACATTGGAGAGGAAAACAACTACGAGAAAAGTAATCTGTATAAGAAGTATACAGAGGCACAGGATATAGCAACGTAGCAAATATCGTCCTTAATATTACTGAAGATATCACCGGTAGGAGGTAACTCTTTGATTGCTTCGCTTTTCGGTGGTGGTACGTTTGAGCGATGCTGAAGCAACGAATTAACGTTTTTTTCGATTTGAGACATCCATGACTCCAAGTTAGTATTTTTCGACGAAGTTACGTTCAGATTTTGTAGCGTTTGCGAGATTTCTTCGAGTTTCTTGGTTATTTCGTCTGATTGGGCTGGCACTGCTAACGATTTTGTGGTTTCTTCGAGTTGCCTGCATACTGCTTCTAGTTCCTTTTTACCTTCTTCGGTTGATTCTAGAACCTTTGAAGTGAAATATTTCGAATTTAGTTCAGGTAATTTTACATGATTAAAATACGAATAGCTTTAGGTTACCATTTTTTTCAGTTCGATAATTTTTGATCGATTATTTAACGTAGAACCAGCTATACCAATCAAAGCGCCGACAATTGATCCGATAATAGATAAATATTTAGTTTTATTAGCTTGAATTCGCTCTTTTTCGTGGCTATCTTTGACTGCAGTTGTTAACGTCGTGAACAGCTCTCGTTCTTCTCTTTCATATATGTTGAATTTATCTGTCAATCGTATTTCATCTTTTAAAAACTTATGTTCTTTGGTAATCAAGGTAATATACCTGTTGACAAAATTAAAAACTATGAATATTTCGGAAAAATAACACGACGAGTACTTCAACTACTTAGTACGTATACCTTTCTTCTCCTCTAGAAGTGGATGACAACTCTTCTTGTAAATCCTTAATCTTATTCTTAACATCGTTCAACTCTAATGTAACTTCTCGTCTTTTTTCCTGAGCTGCAGCAAATCGATCCTGTGCTTCGATGACTTTATTTTGAGCGATTCGTATTTCGTCTATACCGGTCAGCTGTTCGTACCATTTCATAAAATCGTACACTTTACTTTTAACCGATTCCAATTTACTAGCGATAAGTTCGCTATTTGGATTAGATGACAGAGGTGAATAATTCGACTGGTACGATTGGCATATTTTCATATTGCTCCACAAAGTGTTCAGGTAACACTTTCGAGAGATGAATATCACACTCATGATTGTGCTTCGAATTCAACTTTTCGATTAAAAAGTAAACAAGCACTTCTCATAGTGGGTAGTTCAAGTTCGTATCATATCTGAAATAATAGCAGTTTGAAAATACGAGAAAGATGATAAAAAATTTACTAGGGTTGGGTTTACATCGAACTTACCATCGAATTTTGCGTAATTCATATGTCGAGTATGTTTTCGTTGAACAATTCGGAGAAGAGAAACGTGTTGAAACTGGGCCAAATTAGAATTTAGATATAAATACGAGCAATAATTATATCTAATTCGCGAACTTTTTCGCAGATGAACGTCAGAAAACACGAAAAATGTATCAAATTGATTAGATTGATTAAAAAAATTCACAAACCGTTGATAACAAACATGGCGCAAGCTAGACGACGAACTTGATGGGCAGAACAACTCGCGAATAACGTAAACACACAATTACGCGGTAATTTACCGCATTAACAAGTATTTAACGTAAATCACATTACTGCGTGGAGCCGGATCTAAATTATGCAAGTTTTTTTTTTCAATTTTTTTGCTGGAATATTATTAAATTCAAAAAATGATTAATTATGTGAGGATTAATTAAAAATTTATCATATTTTAATATAAAACATGTCAAACTACGAACATTTTTCATATTTAAGATTTGTATAAAATAATTTTCTGGTTCTCTAACACGAAAACAACGTTAGCAAAGCTACTTCATCACAAATATAAAGTTTTTTGAGGTCACTATACAATCCATGACTTGGTAAAACTTTTCGGAGAAGATCTAATGGTAATTAGGGTCATAAAAAAAATATCAATTTACATTTTACATAATTATTTGTAACTGAATTTCTAAAATTCTTGAAATAACTATCGCCTAGAAAATAAAATTTGAAATTAGAAACCCAAGTAGGTACTCTTAACTGAGTAACGAATAGAGATAATTATCGATAATTTATGCTCGTTGGTAGTTTGCAAAAACGAAAGGCTAATCAATTACGCTGATTCATATCTTCAAAGATCATTCTACTTAGATAATATTCAAAACATACACGAGCTCGTTTCACATTCACGACCATTAATTGCAATATTTTTTTCTCTAGTTTCGGAAAACGAACTCGTACTTCACTTCAGGTACCATCCTACTCGATGAAAGGCAATCGGACAGCACATCATCTTACAAATTTAATCAATATCATCGATCATTTAATTACGCATCCCGAAGATACCAGTCGACAGAAAATGATCAACGACCTTGTCCCACTTCACCCAAATCATATGTTATCGAGTTTGATGAACCGGCAAATGAAGGAATGGCACCAACAAATTACTACCGGCATTGTAATGTAATAATTTAGGAAAAACGTTGGGTAGGAAATGATACACATGAACTGCTGTTCAATTACCAACCATCGATAGAATATCTGGTGGGTTCTGTTTCGAAATAACAAAAAAAACGGTCTCGTTTTTGCGTTTCGAGAGGAGTGGCGATTACTACGTCATGGTATAATCAGGATTTTCAGTTCGGGCTAAGTCAACAGAACAGCATACCGCGTTGCTGTTCAGTGTACTCACGTTCTGCGTGCCTATTTCGTGTACACAACAAGCACAAATCTTATCTACCCGCGAAACACGAAAATTTTCGAATTTTATTTGTACTAGTGACGATATGGTACAATTTTTACGAACTTATAGCACTACACGTTTGAATCGATTCGGGAGGTGACTGTGTCGGTGTTTTTTTTTTTTTTTTTCAATTTAGTACGAGGATGTGAAATTTTTTTCAAAAAAATGGGTAAATTTTTGAACATTTCTTTGAAGCTAACAAGTGAGTAAAATTTTTCAATTTAGAAAAAATTACTTAAATTATTTTTTAAATTATTTCCAAGTCAATTTTTTCAAAAAAAAATCTCAAAATCAAGCTCAAACTGAAAAAAATACGTGATATTTGCAACTTTGCAAGGTCAAGTTAAAATTCGGTGAATTAATTTTAACTGAACGCATTTATCTTATCAATTTTATTACTTTTTGTAGTACTACGTACGAAATTTATCTACATATATAAAAAAAATCACGTCAAAACGTTTGATATTCTCATCTCATAGAAAGAGCAAGTTTTTCCTCAATTATCACAACAAAGAAAGAGTAAAGAACAATTATTTATTTTGATAATGACATCGAAACCGTACTACGAAAAAAAAAACGTGTGCAGCGTGACACCAGAAACCAGTTCTGAATATAAATTTATTTGCTTTTGTAGTACTCGTAATGCATTTGTCTTTTCGTTCATACTTCATTCACGAAGTAGTTTATTTTATGGGTTGAAAAAAATACCAACCGGTTTCTCATCACTGAAAATATTCATAGTGCACAAAATACGTTGTGAATTTTTACTCTTTTTTTTCTCTCAAAATACTTGATGAATTTTACGTTTTGTAAAAGTAATGGGCTTAAAATTATCAATTTGCATAATAAATGACAAGTGCAGTAATTGACTCTGCTGACAGGTAATATTTATGGCATTTCTTTTTCAAGAGTTGAAGTATAGGTAAATGAATTTATTCAATTATAGGTACATTTCACGTTTCAACTTTATCAGTTTTGAAGGGCATTTTCGTGGGAAAATATGTACTCCAGTTTTGAGTTAGCCAAGATTTTTTGACTTTAAAATGCTCCTTTCAATGCCCTGATTTGACCACGAAAAAATCCCCAAACAATTCACCCCTGAATTAGTCTTCCAAATTTAAACCCAAATCAACCCTTTATTTGTTTTTCGCTTATAACTCTTCGCAAGCACATAAAATTTGCAACATATGAAATGATTCAGGAGGGAGGAGAGGCGGGAGATTCATTGGAATCTATGGTATACCATTATTCGCATATAGGTACGATCCTCTCGCAATTGCATCACACAAAAAGAGAGGATAGTCTTCATTTTTTTCACTTTGCATACTTTGACATTTGTTTTTTGCACCACCCGTTCACTGTGAGCGAAAAAAATGAATATAACGTTTTATGTTGCAAATTTTATGCACTTTAATTTTACTCATGACCTTTTTTTTTTTGTTTAAATACATATTTGCAGATTGCAGAATTATATGTACGTGAAAAACAATGAGGATGGGGAATAAAATCTTCATTTTCTTATACCTTGTATATTTTGACGTTTGTTTTTGCGCCACCCGTTCACTGATCAAAAAAAATGTATAAAAAGTGTTATGTTGCAAATTTTATGCAGTTTAATTTTAGTTATGACCATTTTTTTGTTTAAACGAATATTTCAAGAGTTATAAATAAGCAAAAAATAACGAGCGGGTCTCATATTTAAATGACTTCTCGACCGGTAAGATTTGGAGGTAAGATTTTTCAGTCGTTAATCATAACCTGACATCAAAAGGAGCATTTTAAAATCAAAAACTTTTTGCTGACCCAAAATTCAATCTGCGTTATTTTAATGGCTTAAAGTAAAAATTCCAACTTTTTATAAAATGAATTCGATTACTAAATGATTTTTAAAAAAGACTCAGGGAAGAAAAAAGAACCCAAAGTTATCGTCACTTCCTCCATATCGCCATTCATTTCCTTTGAATCAATTGCAAGGAGATAACTTTCGACACATTTCAGGACGATAAAACCATTAGAAATAAATAGATTACTATATCGTCTTATTTCCGTTCCGGGTAGCCTTATATCTTCCGGTGCCTAAAATTGTAAAATTTTCGTATATACGTATTAAGGAAGTATCTGTGGCCAATGGCCAGTCCAACGAGTATAATAAAAATAACAAAAATAACCAAACATGTCGAGTCGTTCAGGGCTACCGTTATTGATGGATGCTACTGACCAGATCGTATATTTTACGACCCCAAGGTATGATATTTTACGATGGACTCGAATCGACATCTCATTGTTAAATTTGCTAACGTTTTTGGATCGACATTCAAAGGTATAGAAACGTGTTTAGTATTGTTAGAATCTGAATGATATTTAGTTACGGTATGCCGATCGCTGTGTTACCTTTCATAGCACCTTTGTAAAAGTAGCTGTACAATACGCCTACGTTTTTGAAGAATTGATTCTTTGAAAAGTGAAATCTTTTTTATTGTACCTCGATGCAACGCGACAAAATGAATTCGTCGAATTTATCGCGACATACGTAGGCTTCGGTGCCGGTGGTATCAAAGATACCTAGTTTTCTGCTAAATTGGTTATTATCGAAGACAGAAGAACGCAAATTCAAGTTAGACCACGTTTAGCAACAATTCATAGGCCAGCTTGGATTAATAATAATGTGTCAGAGTTGACAGTTTCCAACTATCAGCATTTTTATCTAGTTTGCATTTCCCACAGTAATACGAAGAGGCACTATGTACAAGAATACAAAGCAAAGCAACTTTGTAGCCTTAGGTAAACTCGCAGTCAGTTTCTAATGCTTCCTGTACGACTACATTTTGTAATACGAAACGCTTCGGTAGCGGTTTTCAAACATTATAATCAACTCGAAAGGCAATCCCATCGGATGGCGAATTAATAAAACATTATTCATCTGTCTGGCTTCTGGCACGTATGATTCTTGTACAAATACAACTTCATCGCGCCGTTTTGTTCATTTACATTTATACCATGTTGCTCGATTTAACATTCCTTCGGTAGCGAGGGTGTTGAGGAATTTTTCGCTTCTGTGATTACTTACTTATTTGATAAATTATACTTATTCACTTACCCTTTTCCGGTTCCTTGCACGATGAAAGATCTAATGAGATGGGCCGATCGCGATCCAGTGTTACAGTTTCCATCGCAATTGATAGATGATTTTTATCATTGTAAGTAATCGATTCGATATGACACGATGTGCACGAATATACCGAAAGTAATTGTTTCATTATAATTAATCTAAACGATAAAGGGCGAATTTTTAAAAGAATTAACAAGAAACAAGCGCGAAACAAAAAACGTAAACTCACACGAAAGTAAGCTCCGCCATTTGAATAATGTTTTTTTGGCGATTTTTTGTTTTCGAGTTATTGACTTATTGCAGTAATTTGCATACGTGACGTCATCATTATCCGAATTTTCAATTTTTTTTGAAAATTAAAATTCCCCAATTTTGATTTCCGCTTTTAATCAGATTTGAGATCCAGAAAACGTCAGAAATATAAAATATTGAAATTTATCTATGTAAAAACAAATTAATTCGTAATCAAAGGCTATTTTTATTATTCAATATACATTAAAAATCATAAATCAATTAATCAGTACAATCCAATATTCCAATAATCGATTCACTCATCTCCCAGTCAAATTTTTTGCAAAAATGACGTCATTAATGTCCATTTCTTCAATTTTTTTCGGAATGGTCAAAAAATTTAATTTGATTAAAATTAACGTAATGAAATTGATAAATTAACTAGTTACCAAAAACATTTAAAAATAATTGTGAAATATTTCGCGATAATTGATTTTTCGTAAGATCCAAGATGCATCAAACAAGCAAGCACCCAACGTCCCATCATAACATCAAAGTCAAACATCTTCAACTCGACTATTATACGTAATTTATACTCTACGTACCTAGTAAGTTTTTTCTTATAAATTATTTGAATTACAAATTACAATACTCGAATATGATTCTAATAAGTAGCCATTTTAGGTTAGACCATAAATCATTCTAATATCGTAATCAATTCAATCGCAACAATTTTTTCGCATTATCAGGAAATCTCGAACGGTAATAAAGAACCTGTAGCAAGAATAAGTTGGCGTAACTTTATGATTAGGGAAGTGGAAAAAATAACTTTAAACCAACACTCCGAACCACCTATACTCTCGATCAATGGTATTTACCTAAAAGCCTACAACAACGGAAGAAATAAATATTAACTTTGGCCGTCCATGTAGCTAGAAAGAGCAAACCAGAACACTCGAAAAACCATAGAGTTATTAAGTAGATTAACAGCATCGAAAGTGGGTATACTTTTTGAAAAGATTAATCTACTTTTTCCAGCTTGTCTGATGTCTTTTATGTGATGAGACGAGATGATAAATAGCGGTCGAGAAAAAAAAATGCTCGAAAATAGAATAGTTTATTATTAGTAGCGGATATACGTTTTAGACAAATTTGTTTGTGGAACAGTTTCATATTTTGCTTTTGGGTATAAAAATTCTCCTATCGTGGAAGTAATCGTGTTATTACTCGGGTACCTGTATAATATAGAAATAAAAAAATAATTTCCACGAGGTCAATGACTGAAATGCGACTGTATGGAGTATCGAGTAGTTTTCACGACGTTTACATAAGTGTAGGTACGACTTCATCTCTCTGCCGAGCTAAAACAACTTATTTTTTTCTTCGTTTAAATGAGTAATTACGATGCAAATTCGTGATCTTATTTATCGGATAATTTCGATAACTAAAAAAAGAGAAGAAAAATACGAGTAATATTCGTAGGTGTTCACTCCTACGCACAAAATGCTGATGCTACAGCTCGAGAATTTCTCCTTGAAGCGTTATAATTCGTATTCTTATTATTATTACGTGTTCGGTGAAATAAAAATAATATCTTAGTCAAAACGACATAGAGAACATAATCAAATCGATACAGAGGAAACGCAGAGACCTGATCTCATTGCTTAAAAATCACGTTATAATTTTATACTAAAAAGGAGTGTACCAAGTCATGTGTCATTTAGGCACCAAATCACTCGTGAATATACGTTATTGCTTGGTTATTGCGTATCCGCTTGACGTTCCTTGGACTGGAAAATATAGTTTGGATCGAGAGATACACTTATTTGCTTTTAGAATTACGACATTGAAAGCTTAATGATGCTACACGGTGCTCAGTTGCTGGGATACTGTGGTACAAATTATACCTCCTAAAATTGAAACGGAAAATCACGAGATGAAAGTATCGCTCGAGATGTGCGTATCTGGCTTTCAGTCACGTTTTTAAAAAATGCCAATCGGTAATCGCAAATAGATTAGCATAATTAAAAGTACGAGGCGAAGTTATTTAAGAAACGCATAAAACGAAAATAGAGCTTGTGCTTTCGATAATACGAGTACGCTTTTCGGATTTGCGCGGTTGGTTATGCCACACAGTTTCGACATTTTTATTCTGATTTTGCCATTCTTGAGAAAATAAAAATTTTATAGCGGTAAACAAAAGTTTTATTTTTAATCTGGCTGGAGCTGGACTGTTTGTGGCTTCCCAGAGGTATGCAATTATGCATTCGAGATCGAAAATGGAATTTAAGTAAACATGGCCTAATTTCCAAGAATGTTCTCTTACCTAATGCCATGCCTATTACCTTACCTACTTATTTGATAAAGAAAATTTTCAGCACGTTTTTCAAATTAATCGAGCAAATTGGTTCAATTGATTCGATATTGTACAGAATCATCAAAACCCTACGAACGAACTATCATAAAATAGTTTAATCGTGTTAATAAAAGTTATAATCAATAATTACATCGTTACGAGAACCTTTTTCTTATTGGCTTTTGCCGACAACGCTATTGGCCATGTAATTCTATATCCAATCAATTACGAATAGATACCTCTCTATACTTGGTCTATTAACTCGACCAAGGTATTTCGAAAATATTTCTATAAATTTATTACTTTGTTCGGTACCCAAAGAATATTATCCGTATAAAAATATGGCGAAGCTATGGAAATTTTCGTGTACCCCGTACCCATCTTTTCAAGACATTTATAGGTAATTTACTGTCTTAAAGATCAACTCCTACTTTTTACGAGCTTTCTGAGCAATGTACGTACGAGATTAAATTTTATGAAGTAGCGTCAGAGCTTATTTTACGAACAGTTGTCCACAGATTGTGTTAGGTATGCAGTTCAACGAATTTAATATGCTGTTTCTTAAAAAAAAAAAAAAAAAAATTGTAACAAAACGAAATTAATATTTTCTAAATTTCTGTTTGAACGTAACTTTTACTAAATTTTGTAAAAAAAAAATAAAAAATCACATTTTCTAGGAAACAATTTTTTTTTTTAATTTTATTAAAAAACGACATTTTCAAATTTTTCATGTTTCTTTTTTCAATTTTTTGTTCAAAAATTAATTTTATTAGTATCCAATATTAGGTATACATTACATATCATATTGCTTATGAATTTTTTTTTTTTAGTTTAGGTACTCGAAAAACTACTTAGTTTTTTACCTACATTTTGGCTTGAACATCAATTTTAAAAACTTCATTGTGAAACTTTTCTAAAAAAAAAATTGTTTAAAACTAAACCTCAAAAGTCAATTTTTGAGGAAAAAGTAATGATTTTTTTTTAATTGAAATTTTGTAATTTTCGTTGTACCTAAACCTACATAATTAATGTGACTTGCTGAAAAATATAAACATATAAAATCTTTCCTTAAAAAACAAATATTTTAATTCTTGGTTTTAAAAAAATCAACTTTTTCCTGAAAACAAGTTGATTTTTTTTGAAAAACAAATTTATGAATTTTTCAAAAAAAAATATAGGTACCTAGGTATTTAATTTTTTTTTTAAATGTTGATTTTTTTTAAATACGTAAGTAGGTACCTAATATTTAAATTTTGAAAATTTTTCTTAAAAAACAAAAATCAAAGTTTTGAATTTTTTGTTGAAAAAAGTTTCTAATTTCTATTAAAAACAAATTTTTAAAATTGAAAAAATAACTCTTTGTTTAAAACCAATTTGCATAATAATATGAAATTTTTGTTGTAAAACAATTTTTTGAATTTTTCTTGAAGAATAAAATTTTTGTTTGAAAAAAATTACAGTATTGTTTGAATTACATTTTTTAATAATTTTTTTAGGGAATAAATTTTTCAAATTTTTTCAATGAATGAATTTTAAATTTTTATACCTACATAAAAACAATTTTTTAATATTTTTAATAAAATTAATTTTAGACTT